>KZ807542.1:104709-114869 GCA_000696205.2 Oncopeltus fasciatus | reverse complement strand
ATATATAATATTATATTCTATAAATAAAGTTACATTTTGCAAATTATTCACAATATTGTCAATTGGCTAATACGATAACATGGAGGAGAGAACGGTTTGTGCCGCAACTCCAAAAGAAAATTAAAAAACATAACAATGATGTGGTCACTTGATTATTATTTATCATAATTAACTTATTTCACTTCTAAAGGTTCATGGGATAGGGCTATCTCCGTTTTAGTCGCTATGAATGATTATCTGGATGTGATCGGGAAGATAGCTCATAGGATAATGAAAGAGAAATAATTCCTTTCCGACTTGATTAGAGAGTTTATGCGGGACACATACAGTGTAAAAAAACTCTCTCTCCGTATTCCCCCTTGAAATATAAATCATTTATATATTTATCTGACAATTCATATGGATCAAATCTGTTGAAAATTTCAAAACATTATTTTCCTTCCCAATACTAATTTTTTAAAACCTGTTTATGAAGAAATATATATTGATTATCAAGTTAAAGTATTATTTTTCATTCTCAGCTCTATATTCTTTAATTGTCTTAAAAATATTTTAAAATTTTTTCACCATTCAAAAATAAGCTAATTGTTCTACATTTTCAAATTATGTATTTTCGCGCAGGCTTTATATGTGGCTTTGATAATATCCTTCAGATATTTGATGCAGTTCGATTAACGATTTTAAACTTTTTAACTGGCATGTTTTTTTATTTCTCGATTGTTTTAATTTATTTCCTCCATATTTTAAAGGCCTAGTCTAATCACAATGTGTCTCTGCCCCTTTCTAAACAATATCTGCACCTTTGTTATCCTGTATCACCTGTATTGATGCCCTTGTTTTACAATTGTTTCATATTTTTAACATACATAATTTATCATTTCTATAATTATTAAAATATTTCAGTTACTTTAGAAACATTAATACTAATTAATATTATTAATACTTAAGGATATTAATAATAAGTTTGTTAATTTCAGAAAAATATACTATACTGACATGGACCAACTAGCTCTAAAGTGAAAAAAAAAAAAAAAAAAAAATGGAGAGCATTCCTTTCTACTGGAGAAAAGTTATATAAATAATGACAAAACATTATAGTGCCTTGATCTTGTCTGGTACGTAAGGTAATTATATTGCTATATAATCATAATAAAAATTATGAATCAAAACTATGCCTTACATACTAGAAATTAATTTTAAAGTGCAGATTTAGGAAATATTTTTTTTTCTCCTTAGAATTAGCTATCGTGTCCTCTTGTATAAAGGAGACTTCATGGAGTCATTGTGTTCTGTCAAATATTAATTCTAATTGCTAAAATTGCAATTATATCAATGATATTTTAACCAAAATTACTTGAAGTATTTTAATGAGATTAAAATCAGTCTTTTACCAAATGCACGTTGTACGTGTATAAGCTTGCATTAACCCATAATTAAATGTTATTTTTTAATTAATTTTATTCAATTAACTTATAAATTTAAATGAACATTGTGCCTGAGTTGGACTAGGCCTCAGTTCATATGTTTACCCTGTGCTTACCTTTCTTCATAAAATAGTTTCCTATTAGCTAGTGAGAGTTGATCATTGATAAATATTTTTTTGTAGTTTGTCTGTGGCTGGAGGTTTTAAAACTTGGACTGCGGTTATTTTAAACTTGAATGGCTCATATGTTTATATCCATTAAATATGGTCTGTCAATGTGGAGTTTTACCAGATCTTTTAATATCTTCTGGCATGAATTCATCAGACAAAACCATTGCTATTGACTTGAAAATGTCAAGTACATATTCATTCTCCGTCCGTGGAACTCCATTAATTTCTATATTATTTATCCTCATTGTATATATATAGTAATAACGTTTCTAATTTAAAACGCTTTATTTCAGTTGATTAACCAAAGAGGTGGTAATTATCATTATCAGTCGTAATTTAATATTATTGAGTTAATATTACTGGCTATTAATACCATTGCATATTATTTCTATTACTTCCTTTGTTTAGTTACATACATATTTATGTATAATTTTAGGAGAATTGTAATAAACTTGGCAAGAAGAAAGAAATGTCAATCTGCTCAACGTGCATACTTCTCGTCATTTCGTCCGTTATTTTTGTAATAAGAAATTACGGTAAGCAATATTAGTAGTCCTAATTTTTTAAATTTATTTTTATTTTTTTGTTTGATCTTTGTTAATAATGTTTATTTCTATCTGAAATAATATGGAACGGAAGAGGCGTGGAGCTGTGAACACTTTGTCTTTTCGTAATTAACTAAGTCATATAAATGAACTTTAGTCAATACTTAGATGTATATTTATAACTACAGTTACAGAGCAGAATAAGTAACATTTAAATTATTTTCTTCCCTTTCCTTGCGCACGTGCTAATTGTTATAGTGCTTTAGGTACTATTACCAAATATATATTCATAATACAGTTTACATTTAATTTGAAGTAGTTTTAATTTATCAAATAGAAAAGTCTCTGTGCCTATATTGTTAATATATACTGTGTAATAAATAGCTTAATTTTACTAGTTTATTTCTTTTCTGTATATTTTGCTATTATGCTAATCATGAACTAATTAGGTGAACTTTTATGTTAAATCTCTAGTAGAGTTGTTTTAAAGAATGATATGAATGTAATATTATCTACTTAGAAATAATACCATAGAACAGCTAAATACGGAAGCCTCAAAACTATCTTTTGGAAAGAATGTGCCAATGAAACAGTGAAACCTTAAGATATAGTACTATGGTACAAAAATAATTTAACATTTTGAGGAGTAAGTGTTTATGAATTACCAAAATGTCAGTGCTTATAACTTTCAACTGGTCTTCATTTATGGAAGAAAAGAGACACGGGTATATTTTTTTAAGGTGTGATCAGGTTTTGAACTGTTCGTGGGAATATCTAAGTAGTGTTGAGAAAATTTGAAATGATAGATAGCTTAGAAAAGAGCAGGATGTTGTAATGGGAGTAGATTTAGATTTGAGGGAGATAAGTAACAACATTCTTGATTATAATGTCGCAATAGTGCGGTCTAGTTCATGACAAAGAAGTTCCTAAATTATTTTAAGGGGTACAGGAAATATATATAAAGTTCTATTTTGTATATAAAATCTACTATATTAATTCCACTATGAGCGAAGATTCACAGCTTCTTTCCTCAACAGGTAATACAGAGCCGAGAGCGCAAGAGAGGTGTGAGATGATTATTAACGACACTCCCTCCTCTGAACTGTGTTAATTTTAAAAGCACACAGAACCCTTTCATTGTTTTTCAGGTTTGCATTTTATGAAAGCAGTCAGACCTTATGTGCTGCAAGTTAAGAGCTTGAGTTTCTTATTTCTATTCCTTTACTTCTACAGGTTGAAATAGTAGTGCTGATCAAATCAGTCTGCTACACTGAAGGGTCCATTTATAATATGTCACCAGATATCATAAGGGAGATGTCTGGACGTGTAGTTTTGCTACACATGGATTTCAGTGTACACACGACCTCAATCGACTTGTATCCTTGTTTATTATACTTAGGAAATCCGTCTCTTTGCTTCTACTCATGGGCAACGTTCTTAAGCCGAGGTTCTTTTCAACTCGATAAGGTTCTGGACCGTCATGTATTTGTATTCTGTCATTTTGCTAAACTTTTCTTCTCTCTTTTCGCGCTCTATTGCCCAATATTGTGTCAATATTAGTGGATTTACTGATTATGTATTGAGTTCCAACTTTATGCAATTTACTTGAAATTTACTTCATCTACTACCATGTATACCATGTAAAGCAATAATAAATAAAAACTGCCCTCACGAAACATGCCATTCACGATGGACACACATTTGAATTTGATAACATTACCATTCTTTCCACTGAACCCTAAGAACACAAACGCCTATTATCGGCGGACATCGCTACGTGTTTTTTCGCACTGCGCCGCAACCGCGCCCGCTCCCCCGCACTGCTGGAGGCTAGCTAAGGAAGCTGTTTTCTGTGAAGAGCCTCCCTCACTTCCTCACAAGAATCATCACTCAGTCCATCTTTGTATCTCCTCGTCCAATTTATATTTGTCTTTGTTGCATTACTGTACTTTGCATTGTGTTTTTGAGGTGATCGATATTGATTTATTGATTGAAGGTTTCTATGAGATCAGGTTTTGTGGGACAAGAGTTTAATATTAATTCGTTTTTTGTTTTCATTGATTGAAATAAATAAAGAAAAGATGTAAAGGATGATTATTAAAAATATACGAAGTGCTAAGAGCTCAGATGGAAGAAAAAAAAAATAACGATACACTTGCATTCCTTTTAAGTGGTTCTGAAAGAAGAGCAAGGTATGAAAATTATACAGATATTGACATCCAGGCGGTGGGATGTAAGGAAAAACCGGCAGCGAAGACAAAGGGAAGATTTGAAGTACATTCGAATATACATTAATGTTCTCACTTCCATGATTCTTTTCGACGTACTGGGTCCATAATAAGCCGTCTACCTCAAGTGCGCATAAAATGAAATGTTTGAAATCATATTCATAAATAACTGTATGGGTAAACTGACAGTGACTCCTTGTGCACTCTGGACTCAACTTAGAAACAGGAACTCACATCTACCTTCAAGAAAGGGAAGTCTATACATGGCAAAGAAGGGGAGTTTGCCATAAGCAGTAAAGTAATCACGCGGGAGGGGTGAAACCGTGCACGAAATACTGCCTAGTGTAGCCTCAACCAATACGGGACTATATTAGCCTACTATATGCCATATTTCATTCACGTGATAAGAATAACTTTGAAGGTTTTAATAAATTATATTAAAATGATTTATTTAAATTATCGAGACTTATGGCTGAAAATGTGACTCTTAAAGAGATTTTTCTTTAACCTGTTTGAGTTGATACTCAGGGAGTAAAACTTCCCTGGAGTGAGGATACTAGGCTGCTGCGCCTTTGGTGGAAATCTCTATTAGAACCTTCTAGATCCTACTCGACCCTTCCACGAAGTTATAAAAGCAGTTCGCCATTGGTCCCCCGAGTCAGTGATAAGTTAGTGTTACTCAGTGGCAGATTCCTTGTCAGACCGCGTGCCGGTCGTAGCCTATGCGGTGCCGGTAACAGGGATAAGTGATAAGTAATTGTCATTAACAAGATATCTTGAGGCCTTTTTTACAATAAGCATATGTAATTCATTTGTATGTATATATTTTTATTAGCTGTAAGTAATTTATATTTTCTATTTCTATATATTAATGTATAAGTCAGTAAGGGCAGTAGGTTAGTTTGTAATTAGTAGAGGTAATTATTTGTTATAATGAATTACATTATTTTTTTTCTGTTCTTGAAATTATTATTAATTCAGAGCCCTTAACAATATTGCGAAAGGAAAAATATAATCATAGTGTCGTTTAAGGACATTTAAAAAAAAAGAAAAGATCTTCATATAGATACAGACACACATATACCTAGTACGAAACTATTCAGAAAAATCAATCAGTCCACTCAGTTCTTTAAGGCCTTTTTTTTTTCTCTTTATTTTCAAATCTAAAAGTAAGCAGGTAAAATAATGTATTACTTACAAACCGAGAATAGTTTGTATAAATATCTTAAATGAAATTAAGCTACGATATTTGCACTTATATTATTGTAATAATATTGTTTCTCCATACAAACAATGAATAGGGGACATAAACAATGCATTGTTAGAGTACAGTTGAGTCTCTTGTCCTGCCATTGATCGATGTTCCCAAGGTCGTGGACGGATATACAGCTGTCCGTCGCCATTCTTCAGTGAACAATCAACAAGCCACAAAATTTATCGTTTTTCAGCAGCCTGGAGAATAAAGGTGGTTTGCTTTGGTAGAGAATGAAACTAAATTGGAATTTCTTGTGATAAAATTATGTCCAAAATAATTTATTTGGGCTATTGGGTAATACTTAAGATTAAAATGTTTAAAATCAATGCTAGGAACATTAAATGCAATTTTAATAACCAGGTAACTACAAACATGATTTGATCAGTTAAGGCCAATTTCCTTGACAAGTTTTTTATCAAAGTTATTAATAGACATTTGTAAGAAAACGTCTAATTTGGAAGATTGAAAAACACAATTTGCTACCTCCCATCCTAATCATTTCCGAAAGGTACTGATCAGTTATTCACAATGGAAAATGAAATATTAATTTAGTTGTGGTTTATTATCCCACGTCAATTTTAAACAATTAATAAGAGGGAATAGAATAAAAAATCTATCTGCCCCTGCCAGGACTGAACCTGGATCTCCTGCTTTCCGGGCCGGTATGTTTCAATTACACCACCGGGACGAGCCAGATAACTTATTAAATTCCCAACACACTAGCGTGAGCTTAGGAATTAGTCTTATAATTTATCACCAAGTGGTGCTTGGCTTGACATAGGAGCTTGAATAGGAGTCAGCAATAATTAAGAACATTATCCCATTGTAAGGTTCTATGAAATCTATACGAATTGCACTATAGAATGACTGATAGATCCGTCTATTTTGTAAGAAAAGATTTTTTTGCTTCATCTCGTAAAATGCCAAAAACCACATGCTTTGGCATCTCACTCAATATCATTATCTAAGCCACCAGAAGTAAGAGTGAGCACTAATTTTCATTTTGCTTTCTTCTTCAAGAGTCCTATGGTCATTCAGAAAAATTCTATGTTATTGTATGGTACTACTATCCTGTATCCATATTTAACAATGCTTATCTCAGTTCTATTTTTGCGGTTTATTATGTCAATATTATAAATAGGTTAATAATTGGAGTGTGTTAATTAAGTTTGTATGACCGTATTTTTAGTATTTTTCGTATCTAGTTCTGAGTTTCCATTCTATTTGTTCTAGCCTGTTTACGTGTGTATGTATATTCCAGGGGAATTGCAGGGGACAAACATAATTGAAACTCAGGACTTGGTACGATGAACACATACTGTCATACAAACTGGCTAACCCTGAATCGATTCGCAAAGTATTTACGCGGCAGCGGAAATAACCCCACCGACATGTAGAGCACTATAAAACTGCTACAAAGAAAGGACGAAAAATTACACTAGGAAGCGGAAGTATAAAAACTAAGACGCCAGACAATGCCATAATTAAGTAACAACTAAACAGACATTCAAAAGCCATATTTAGACCGTTACTCTTACTGAAAAGGATAAATGAAATAAAAAAAGAAGCAACGGTCAACTCGCAGTCACTTAGCGAGTCCCTTCTTTCCTTACGCGTGATTGTTTTTTTTTTTTTACTGGGCATTTTGTCCCATAATTCCAGTTTATCAAACATGTAAAGACAATGTCACGTTAGTTAAAAAGAGAAACAGTGAAATAATAATAGTTTTGTACGTAACAGTTTAATTAACCTATGTAACCAACAGGAGTATGACATATGATGATTACCCAACAAAACCCTTCAAGGTTTTTAGTTTATTAAATAATAATTTAATATTATTAAAACTGACAAAAAAAAATGCTAATTACTTTCAATGATCTATGTGAAGAAATAAATTTCAACAAATCCCATTTATTTAAAACCATTAGAGGATATTATCTCTAGGGAATCATTTAATGATTTTTGAATTGAGTAGATAACTATGTGACTTTTCTAAGGTCTTGATGTTTTTAAAATTCACAATTAATTCGTTTCATTAATAGATATGATCCAATATCTGAAGTCAAATTTTTGAAAAACGAAGCAATTTTTCTGATATTTCATTTTTACTGCAAGGCTCCATGGATTTGAATAAACAATTCCTGTGACGTTATCCCAATTATCTTCTCTGGTCATAATTTTAAATTACACAGGTCAGCAAATTTAAACTTTTTTAAAGTAACAGGGAAGTGTTTCCGAGTGCACTAAATGCAAATATAACATGATCTTACCTGCTCCACGTGTATTTTTTAAGTTATAAGGTTTGAAACCTTTTTCCTTTAATTCCAAAGTTTATAATTTTCTGCGATAAAATAAAATTTTTGAAACTAGATTCTATTAAAAGAATTTATCTTCTAATGGCTATTTGAGTGGTATAATTTGTATAATTAAACAATTATAATTGTTTACAAAAATTATATTTTTAGTCGAAAACCAAAATCCGGAAAGTGACACAAGTTCCTCATTTTTACAAGTTCAATCAACTTTGTACAAAATATAAAATTGATTATATACTTTTCACCAAAAATGCTATTGCTACAAATCTAACAATATATGCACAAACTTCAAGGTTTTGATGAACGAAAATAAAAGAGATTCATTTTTACAAAAAAATAAAAAAATAAAGTTTTCATTTTGGCGATTATGATAATCAATTTAACCAAATAATGAAGTAGCAATCGAAATTGCTTATTATGGTTATTAATAAAATAAATTCAAATAAATATGAGAAAAAGCGAAAGGACATAAAACCAAATTAAGGTTACAGAAAGAATAGTTAATAAGAATAATTCAAGCTAAAGAGCAACTAAAACTTGATGAAAAATAAATAAAAAATATATTAGCCGGACTTGAATTTTGATATGACAAAATATGTTTTGTCCTCTGGCTAAGAAAGCAAAGGAAAATACAGTAGTATTTATATTCTGATTACTTCAGAAGTTACTTAAGGCATAAAATACATCGATTTACAAATCTGTATTTGACATGAATTGGTTATTCCCGAAAAATAAGACAGGCAATGACTAGGAACATCGAGAAAAATTATGTTAAAAATAAAAAGTAATAAATACATAAAAATTGCTTTCGAACCCCCCTTTATAAAAAATCAAAATAATATATCTTTTTTTAAAAAAATACATTTGTATAAGATTAATCAATAGTTCGAACAACAACAAAAAAACTTGTCAAATCTTAATGATTGATCTTTATGCCATGGCTAGAGTTTAATTTTAGTTACTTCAATTCTAGTTAATTTCAATTTAATTCTTTTTTTTTTCCTCATTTACTTTTTTAGACGATACTGGAGAAACTTTGACAATACGAGGATGTGCTCTGGACAGCGGAACCTTAACAACTGATACAGAAATAATTCGGATGTCTCATTGTGGTGGATTTTATTTTGAAGACAGGTATTTCATATATGCTTTATAAATACAATTGAATACAATTTGGGGATAATTCCATTCTATACACTAATCAAAATTATTAAGGCTTTTTTCGACTAAACATAAGTTTAATTTAATTTACATGAGTGAATTGTTTAAAATATCATAAAAATATTTTAAATTTTATGATGCTGTTTTAACTATTGTTCCCTTTAACTAATTTTGTATCATCATCCAACGACCTACAAAATCTATAATTCTGGAATTTTAATTTCCCTGAATAAATACTTGTAAATCTACTTTGGTTTTCTGAATATACCATCTCAGGCTGGTCTTTATCGTCTTGGCTTACTTAAGGAAGTTAGTGGACTTTATTCACCAATCGCATTCTCGACATTAGTGTTTGCTGGTTCGGTGAAAGTGATTTTGATACTTTCTTTTCAGTTTGCTGTGCTACACTGCTTAAGTATAACCGCTGATAATGATGGACTTGTTGGGATATAGTGTATAGGCGGTTATCAGAAGGTCCCCAACTAATGTAAGCGTGTCCTCGCGAAATGAGGAGCGTAAGCCCAGCAGGACGGATGGAAGGACCAGTGTCCATCTGGTCGAGGAGAGATGTGCCATAAGTGCGGCTTTGAGAGAGCGGTGCCATCTCTCTACACAGCCGTTGCTCTGGGGGTGGTATGCCGTAGTTCGCTGCTTCCTTATTCCCATCAACGCACTTAGCCGTTGAAATAACTCTGCTTCGAATTGCCTGCCTTGGTCTGTTGAGAGACGCTGCGGTGTTCCAAAGCGCGAAATCCAAGCGGAGTAGAAATGTTGGGCGATGGTTGAGGCGGAGTCGTCCGGGATGGGTACAGCTTCAGGCCAACGCGTTGTCCGGTCCACCATGGTGAGGAGGTACCTCATTCCTTCCGAAGGCAGCAGGGGTCCAACGATGTCCAAGTTGACGTGGCAAAAGCGGTCCACAGGCTGGAAGGTACCAAGAGGACTCGTCGTATGGCGATGAATCTTGGCTCTCTGACAAGGGACGCAGGACTTAGCCCAGCCGCCAACGTCGGTGTTCATCTCGGGCCAAAAGAATCGTTGGGAGATGAGCTTCCTCGATGC
>KZ807542.1:60280-79545 GCA_000696205.2 Oncopeltus fasciatus | reverse complement strand
ATATATATAATTTATACCATATTTTGTGGGGTACACGTATTACTTGATTGGATTGGATTGATGATTTGGCCGACAAATGGATGGTTATTACACCCCATATTACTTGGAATAACTAATAAATGTAGCCAATGTTAGCTGTAAATGTAAGAGGTGAGAACTTATAGGTTTAGTTGAGTTTTATAGTATACCCCTACAGTCTCAAGACTCAGTTATTCTCATGGCAGATTTTTTGGTATTTTATTCGATCCTACCTACTTGAAACCCAAAAAGATAGTCACTAGTATATATATATATGTGTGTGTGTTTATGAGAGAGAGAGAGAGTGTGTGTGTGTGTGTGTGTGTGTGTGTGTGTCTTTTAACAAGCTACAGTTTTTGCAATGTCAAGTGCAATTAAAAATATTTTTGCAATGTAGCGGGCGTGATATTTAGTTTAGAGTAATGAAACTCAATTCAAGATTATTTCTTCATAAAAGACTTATTTTAGTTTTTACACAGAAAAATTGAACAAATAGGACTAGGGGTTTACTTGAACCAAGATTTTAAACTTTACATATGAATTGTAAAGCTGTGTTACTTATAGAGCGAAATTAGAAGAACAAGAGTCTGAATTATCTGAATTGTCAAGCGCGAGTAAAAAGGTTTTTTTTCTTTGCAGCGGGCGTAATATTCATTTTAGAGTAATGAAATTCAATACAGATTGGTTTATTGAGAATATATATATTCTATAAGTGTAGGGAATCACATGAGCATGAATATTCACACATAAATATTCGTCAACTGCGATAATGATGAATTCGCTTAGTTTACGCATCTCCATGGTGTCGAACTTTTTAGTCTTCTCTTCTAACTCAAAAATTGACACTTCTGTGACCGATTTTCTCACAATTAGTTGGAATTAAGCGCTCCTCCAAGTTTTAATATCGTGGCATCTTTGTCAAAACTTAAACTATGTGTGTTTATGTATGCACTAGTCCAATTATTCCCGAAGATCCCTAAGCTCGGCGTGGTTGAAAATACAGTACTTTTGGTAGGAAAGGATGATAGATCTGCAAATGAATATAATAAGTTCACTAGAATATTCATTCCAAATAAGATCGAGAACCTTTAGTAAAAGAGTAGTGTATCGGGTTGATTTAATAGCCATTTATCCAGCTAAAACAGCTACGTGAGAAATAGTTCTCAGCCGACCTGTTGAGCTTCTTTGATATGTCATTATGTCTTTCAAGAACCTATATTTGATAATAAGGAGACTGAAAAGTGAAAAAAAAAAAAACAACAAAACAACGCTCGTGCTCTTAATTAACAATGCATATAGAAAGAGAGGTACAGGCAAAAGGTCTTCCAGTTTCCACAATTCTTTAAATTAACTCTGAATATGACGTTCAAGGGAATATGATGTTTGAATATGAGGAAGTAAAGGAGTTGTATTCAGAAGGCAAAGAGTGAGAGGAAGATATCCGGAACTATATCACCGAAAATAGTAGACATGAATTAAGCCACACATTGACCTTTTAACGAGGCGGACATGAGATTACGAAGTTCTAATATACAAACCTATAGGTAGATTAACTTATCGTGGTCATCTGAAATCTGGATCTGCGAGCTCACGTGCTCTGAAATCATTTAATATGACCGAAAAAAACTTGGAAAACTAGGAGGGGATCTGTTATTTGAGAATTCAAAGCGTTCAGTGGAAAACTCATTTGAGCCACGAATGTCTGTTGCACTGATTTATACCAGAAACTGCATGGGGACTTAATTTGTCGAGTGCAGTTCTCTATTATTAAATAACATGTCTTACCAGAGTGGATGCTGGAACAGAAAATATGCTGGATGAAGATTCTTGTGACAATATATAAGGAAAAGAAGTTTAATCCCATATCGATAGCTGAGCTTAGACCAAAAAGTCTTGAGACTACCTAAGTCAGTAAAGGTATCCTTTTCTTTTATTAAGAAATTGTAATCTATCAGAAATGCAGAGCAAAAAAGAATCAGGGCATCTTTGGAGTGATTTGCAGATTTGACGAAGGTCAATATGAAGGTATATTACTCTAAGTTCTTTTTCATTAAACAATGGTTTTGCCTTTCTTGAAACAGAACGAGCTATCCCATTTTTAATTGTGATAATTTAATTAAATAATAATAATAACAAATAATTTAATTGAATTTAATTAATTGTTTATTAATCCCCCAGACATCTTAAGAGGAGATATTTGCCAGCATAGTGATTTTTGCTAAGGGAGAGAATACAATGGTATTTTTACCCTTCTACTCACACTTTGACAGGAGAAGACTGGTGCTTCAAAGACTATCGCAGGATAACTTGGGCTCCTTTCTGAGGACAATTTATTTCCCGGGTTAGGTGAGAAGGGAAAATGTATCCCATCAACAATTTACTTCATGTAAATTTTTGTAAATAAAATGTTATTGAGTAATTTCTAAATAAATAAAATAATAGATGTTATGGACGACAATTCAGATTTATTGTTGAAAAACATAAGTTAAATTATGTAATTACATTAAAGCTGAAGAGATGTTTCAATAAATGATTACTAGCAGTGTTGATTCAGATGAAATTTTTACTAAAGTAAAGGATAAACTAAAAACAAAGCTGAAAACTTAAGCTTAAGACTAAATCTAACAGTAAATTCTGAGGCATAACTAGCCTCATTTAGGCATGTCTTTTTTGTTAGATTGTGTTTTTCCTTCACAGGTACATAGTTGGACTTCCACTTCTGATCACCTAAGTTAATTTAGCATTTTGTGAATTTCATAGAGTACCTTCAATTAAGGGTCCTCATGAAGAGCCTATTATATATATAATTNACATGCAGCAAATGTATAATAATTATTTTCAGGGGTATTTAGGATAAATTGGTTATGTGAATTAAGTTCATTTGCATTTACTGTACGCTAATTGACTAAAAAAAAAAGAAGAAAGTTATTCTATTCCATACACAAAAATTCTAAAATACTTGTTATATATAACTGCCTACTAAATTCAGAAATTAATATTACAGACAAAATCAATCATAAAGTGCTGAGGGCAAACAAATGAAATCTAAAATCCTACTTTTGTTAGTGGTTTCAAAAGTAATAATGAAGATAAAAACAGTTTTTGTATCTTATCATTATGGTAGAAATGCCGTAAAGGAAAATATCATTTCATGTTACACCAAGTAATAGATTTCGCATTCAGAAAGGATGGAGAATTGTTTATATGTATGATTTAGTTATAAAACATTTATTGGCAACATTTCAACATAGGTTGTAACTAAAAATAATAACAATAAAAAAAGCGTTATTATTTCTAGATGACAAATAGTAAATGTTAAATAATAAATAGTCTTATTAATTTTATAAATGGTAATAATTGTAAATTCTTAGTGTGTATATCCAGCCCTGATAAAGAGAAAATAAATAAATAAGTGTGTGTGTGTGTGCGCGCGTGTGCGTGTGTGGGCACGTGTGCGTGTGTGTGTGCGCGTGTGCGTGTGCTTGCGTGCGTGTGTGTGTGTGTGTGTGTGTGTAATAGGATTCTGGCCTGAGACGTCAACCAGTGCACTTCGGCTCCATACTAAATCGTTATTTAAAGGTTCAACATGAGAGTTTTTGCTTGATTATTTTGCAAAGAGTTTAATTAAGTTTCTCGTATCTTCATAAGTTTTGAATTTTGTTTAAGACGTCTTACGGCTCTTCTATCTTCACCGGGATCAGAGATTGCAACTTATCAGTAAGTAATCTGCTGGGTATTATACCTTCCCAGTGTAAACACGATATTAATAGGAATGATAAGAGCTATCAAGCCTGGATCACCTGCAAACTAATTTACCACAGCAGGTATTGTGGTATTGATGACGCAGATTTTGAGTCTCAGATGACACACACACACACAAAAAAAGCTGGATGTGTGAAAAATGTGGAAAAAAGACTTCACTAGCTAGATCTACCCAGGAGGATGATCTATTTACTTACATTCAGGGGGCGATGAGGGCTCTTTCAAGTGAGATAGGTGAGATAAAAAGCGGCGTTGCTAGTGAGCTAAGAGAGTTTAAAGACTCTCTTAATAAAAGCAACAACGCTGCTTTTGAAAATGCCAAGCTTCTCAAAGGTATAGGGAACAGATTAGAAGCCGAGACAAAAGTTTTCGTGCAACTAGCGCTTGAAAACAAGGCATTGAAGTCAAGGTGTCACCTCATAGAAGTCGTCTGTCACGAACTGGAGGTGAATCTGAATCACGCCCAACAGGAATTACTTTACAAATCTATGGAAGTCGAGGGGTGTCGGTGCGACCACCTGGTCTGGAAACTCCCGCTGGTCAGGTGACAAGTATTGGCGCCACTCTGGGTCTATAGATCGCTCCAGAAGATATTGATATAGTGGAGCAGCATCGCCAGCGAAAGGATGATCCTAGACCTCCGGTTATCATAGCGAAATTCGTTCGGCAATATATGAGGGACGAGGTTGTCAGATTGACAAAAGTGAAGAGGGACCTTGGGACTTGGCTTGACCCATATATAATTGACCCACAAAATAATATTTTTTCTTTTTCACAGCATCCTATCTCATTTCTTTCTCAGCATGACTTAATCCTCATATCCTATAACATGTATACTCCTACTTTTCAACCAAGATCAGTATCCTTCCGAAGGTTTGACAACCTTACCTTTGAGGATCTTGAAGCAGACCTTGATTGCATCGACTGGAGCCCGATTTCTCTCTCTCCTTCGATCGATCAAAAGGTAGAAATCTTATCAAATTATCTTGTTTCCATCCTCAAAAACCATGCTCCTTTAGAAACCTGTCGATTTCGCCGCCCCCCTGCGCCCTGGTTGAGCGATGAAGTGCAAGATCTCAGGAGAAGGCGGAAGGCTGTCTGGAGGCGAGCTAGACGTACTGGTTATCCTGAGGATTATGCGGCCGACAGATGTCTCCGGACCGAGCTCAAGCCGCTCTTCGAAAGGCTCGCTCGCTTTACTTCCATGAGGTGTTTTCCTCTGCTCCCGACCCTAAGTCCAAGTGGAACATCCTAAGAAGCCTTTCCTTGTGCAAACCCTATCTAAATATTCCTCATTTCCCTGGGTCTACCGATGACTTTAACTTTTATTTTACTTCCTCCTCGCAGTACCAGAGTTCTCCTCTTTCTATTTCCTTACCAAACCATTCTGATTTTAACCCAATTTATTTTTCTTCGACATTACTCCTGAAGATCTTTTAGCTGCGATATCAAAAATAAAACGAATGCAGTTAGCTGCGATTGCATTCCTTTAAAACTCCTCAAAGCCACCCTTTCCAGTATATTTCCTATCCTCCTGCTATATAACTTTTCCCTCTAGAACTCACTCTTTCCTAATTCCTGGAAACAAGCAATAGTTAAACCTGAAAACAAAATTCCTAATCCCTCTTCCTTCAATGATTTCCGTCCTCTTTTTATTCTCCCTTTCCTTGCAAAATTCTTAGAAAAGTTGGTACAGAAACAAATTCTTTCTTGGAAAATGCAAAGCTCCTAGATTCTTTCCAATCCGGTTTTAGCCCTGGCTTCTCTAGCCAGACTGCTCTCCTCAGAATAACCTCTGACATCCAAGCTGCAATTGATCAATGAAAAATCTCAATCCTTGTTCTCCTTGATTTCTCAAAAGCCTTTGTTACGATTGATCACTTCCGTCTACTTTATAAAACTTAAACACCTTTCCTTCTCCAACAATTCCCTTCTTTGGTTTCATTCATTCCAGTCAGGCCGATCCCAAGTAGTTTCTATCCCCGAAGCATCTTCCCCTCTTCCTATTACATCTGGCGTCCCGCAGGGCCCTAGCATCTCTGCCACCCTGTTCTTTGTCTTTATTAATGACCTCAACCTTACTATTAGACACTGTTCTTATCACATTTATGCAGATGATACCCAAATTTACCTGTCCTTCCCTCTAGAAGAATTACAATGCCATTCAAAAAATCCTAGAAGACTTGTAAAATGTAAAATAAGTTGTAAATATTGTCATAGTTCTGTTCAAAATATTTTATATTAGCAGCCTATTTTTTATTTTTGTTGTCAGCTCATCAGAGAATCAGCTATACTTTCAGCTGTGACCACTTTGTTATACTAGGGGACTTATGTTCCAGAAGAAAAGTTTTTTTTTTCTTTCTTTCATATATATATACTCATGAATTAAATGCATGCATGCATAGTATTGGTTATTATAACAATAAAAACATTAATCTTTGCTGCGAAATCAATTGATCTCTTTGTTTACAAATTGCTTTTTTTTCTCTTTTTTTTTTTGCAGATACTTGAGAGGATGTTTACAAAGCTGTGCTGATGCTGATGCTTGTAATTTTTCAAGCCGAAAAATTCATTCTCCACTTGAAGCATATTTGATTTTTATTTTTTATTTATTTATTTCAAATTTAATTATGTAATAATTTGTCTTCTAAAATCTATAATTCCATAATAATTATACAAATTTTATTTTAACAATTCAATTTTTTATCACCCTGGTCTAGCTTAAATTTATGCAATATACAACTTTCTTGTTTCATTGCATCTATTTATAATTATAGTAATATCAAATTTTTATGTCTACAGTATAGGTATACCAAAGGTTTTAATCATCTTTCCTTTTTTCGCATTCAGAAAGGATGGAGAATTGTTTATATGTATGATTTAGTTATAAAACATTTATTGGCAACATTTCAACATAGGTTGTATTCAAGATTTGTAACGCTTGAACTTTTGTAATCTCTTAATAGACAGAATAGTGCATATTACGAAAATGCGCTGTCATTAAAAAACTTAAAAGGATAGTTTTGCAATGATTTATAGTACATGTAAAGGGCCAAGTCCAATACTTATTGCCTCATAATTCAGAATTGTTAGTGCCTCTCTGTTCTTTCTACTAAAAACAATAGTATACAAATGTTGACAACTACTGTTGACATAAATATTTGGTTCGCAGTAACATAAAAGGGTATACAACTTTATATTTTTAATTTAAAAATCTAGGCTCCAGAGAGGGTAACATATTGTGTTTCTTTTTTCAGACCTACAGAGCTTAGTATGTCATAAAGCTTTTCTTAAAAAGGCTGATGCTATGGAATTTCTAGTAAGCAACTAACACTAGAGTGTTCCAAGTCAATGAGAAATTATTAAGGCTTAGAAAGGAAAATCAATTGTAGAAAATTATATTTTGAACCTCTTACATTCTACAACGTTTACATAACTTAAATAAAAATAATATTAATATTATAAGTTTTCCACAAACTACCCTTCATCAGCCTTATATTATAAAGCAAAATGAATTGTTTCAACAATTTTAAATGAAAAGCCTTTTAACAAATTTGATTGTTACTAAACCTTGTATCTAGTGTGATCTATGAAAACTTAAAAAAATGAATCAGCACTGTGATAGCCCTTGTTGACACATAACTGACTTTTGTGAGTATGGCCCTGTTTATTTGTTGAATCCCTTTCCTCCTTTTTGAAGGTTTTTTTTTTTTTTCTCCCTCTTTTTATTCATGGAATATTACTACATTTATAGTTTTCCACAAGCTGATTAACCAATAAAGAAGAGGCTGGCCAGGAATGTAAATCAATCCTAATGTAATAATTCAAAAAAAAAATTCTGGTAGCTCAAACACTCATATCAAGTTCTCAAAGCTGACTATATAGACTATTACGAATTATAATTTCTGCAAATTCAAACCCAATTATACAACCCAGTCAAAATATTGACTTGTCACATCATAATTAGACAAAATTTGATCAAGATGAATCCCCTTTTTCCAGTAATAAATTTAAAACTGCTAATTAGTTCTTACTCATTGCAGTTATTAGAGACAAAACACCCCATCTTTAGAGGTATACTTTTGTTTTAAATGAAATGATGTTAATTAGCTGATATGATTCATTCTTCGGAAAAGTATAGACTAATCTTGAACCAGCTTAGTTTATTCACTTGAACATACCAGACCAGTTAATACTAATATAAAATCATTCATTACTTATACAAGAAATACGTACAAGGGAATAAAATTAAAAAAATCTTACTACCTCAGGCGGGACACGTACCCGGGTCTCCTGCTTTTCGGGCAGTTATGCTAACCATTGCACCACCGAGGCCAGCCAGATAATTCCTTTTACTCCCCGCACTCTACTAGAAGGAATTATCTGGCTAGCCTCGATGGTGCAATGGTTAGCACAACTGCCCGGAAAGCAGGAGACCCAGGATAGTGTCCTGGCAGAGGTAGTAAGATTTTTTTATTCAATTCCCTTGCATTTGTTGCATAAAATTAATGTGAGATTAAATACCGCAACTAAATCAATATTTAAAAAAAAATCATTACTTATCTTCCAGAAAAAATTTAACTGAAAGCTTATTAGAAAATAAACATTCACTGTAGCATGGAGTCACAGGGCATTATGGTAATGTACATACATTACGAACATAACAACAATACATCAAAATACAGTAATATCCGAGATGTTTAAAAGTATCAATCTACAGCATACAGTATTTTGTTTGATATACCAGTAAAACTTTTGCTTATAATTTGACAAAAAAAAAAAAAAAAAAAAAAAAATGGAAGAAGTAAGTATTGCAGAGGGTTATTGAGTAGACATAACAAGGTCTTAATTTAGTTTAACCTCTAGTGCTCTAAAACCATTTTTACATATTATCACTTTATCAATCTGAGATTTGTTTACTCTGAAATACAAAATTTAACTGTATCCCTTTCTAGAATTCCAAAGTACTTGATTTCACTCAAATTGTTCAAGCCAATCCATTCAACGTAGCCCCATCTCGACATGCAGCAAATGTATAATAATTATTTTCAGGGGTATTTAGGATAAATTGGTTATGTGAATTAAGTTCATTTGCATTTACTGTACGCTAATTGACTAAAAAAAAAAGAAGAAAGTTATTCTATTCCATACACAAAAATTCTAAAATACTTGTTATATATAACTGCCTACTAAATTCAGAAATTAATATTACAGACAAAATCAATCATAAAGTGCTGAGGGCAAACAAATGAAATCTAAAATCCTACTTTTGTTAGTGGTTTCAAAAGTAATAATGAAGATAAAAACAGTTTTTGTATCTTATCATTATGGTAGAAATGCCGTAAAGGAAAATATCATTTCATGTTACACCAAGTAATAGATGATAGTACAAATTAGGTAATTATTAGGGTTCAGAATTTTAAATAATTGTAAACAAAATAATTAAAATAAAAAACAAATTTATTGTATTATAAAAATACTACAAATCCCAGAAATATCCTGGAATATATCAAAAGATTTTGAAGGCGTTTTCTTCTGTTTACATCTAACATTTCAGTTTTCAGATATCTAGGGCCTTCACATAAGTAATAAAAATACAACTTGAAATATAAGTGGTAAAACATTATGCCCAAAATATTTTTGTTTATCCAGAGCAACATAACATCAAATATTAAAATAAAGGATGGTTTAAAACTAATACAATATGAAAACAAATACAATTTAAATAAAACTGTTAAGTCTTAATAATAAATATCCAAAATATTATTTATTTACAAATTGATATAACACAGTTCATTATACTCACTGCTAAAATTATATGATAAACTGTTAAGGGATTACGAACTAAGCATTATGATTAGGTACAATTTTATTCTTTGAAACAGTTTTTATTTTGTTTGCTTTCATTGCTTTTTTAAAATTTATTTATCTTTAAACATAGAGAAATATTGATAAAAAGTCCATTAATTATGAAAGAAATTTAAAACCATGGTTTTAAAATATTAAAATGTGAATATAGTAACATTTATAAATGCAATAAATTTAAGAAACCAAGCAATTTAATNAAAAAAAAAAAAAGAAATAGCATGAAGACAATGAATATATCTTTTTAGTTATCGAGCAGTTTCAAGCTATTGAAATTTTAAACCTAACTAAGAAAATACACTTTTATTTTATTTTGCAAAAATAAGCCATCAGTCATATATTTTTTAAATTAAAGACATTTTTGGAATATGGTTTGATAACCATATCAAATTGATATTTGGTCAGTATCTGAAAATTTAAGACATACATTATTTTAACTTAACAGCAATATATTTATTTTTCCCAAACTACTTCAATTGGATTGAATTAACTTATTTTTGAGTGTAAATCACAGCAAAATCTATCTTTAATACTTTTAATTTACCACATAATCTCACTTACTAACTGTATGTATACAGCAATTTCAGTTTCTTGCTCTTCAGCTGTTTTTCTTATAACATTTTAATAAACACCAGGACCACACTGAATATTTTTTCTTTCTTTATTTATTTTTGCCCTTATCAAAACCAGTACATTTTTTATATTAGATTTCTCTTTTAAAATATATTTAATTTAAATCAACAAATTTCACTACAGCTTTTTTTCACAAATAATTTAACAAGATATTTATTTATCTTTTGATTATGGTTATAATTTGTGAGTAGGTTATTATTTAGGTCTGATATTTGTATTGAAATATCATCTGAAAAACTAATAATAAGAAAATTTTAGTTAAACTCACCATTGAATTCCTCTTTCATATAGTATAAAGCCTAATTATGTTAAATGTCTAAAAGTCAGTTTTACAGATACAACTGAAACCAACAATATTACAAAATTTGCATGGAAGATAGGAGATTCATCCTTATCCTAAGCAATAAGTAATTACTATTTTTTTTTCTTATTTTATTTGTTTATCTATATTAAAATCAGTTATTTACAAGCAATTAAATAGAAATAAAAATAAGAGAGGAAGATTCCTCCAAGATATGAGACTGTTCAAATTGAGGTAGATGATATAGATTACACTGATGAATAATCATTAAGGATTTATTTAATATTGTGGAAAATATATAACCCTTTGACAGCAACAATGAAATAAATCTTTGAAAAATATTAAAAATTAATGTATGTATACATCAAAAGAGCAAATAGAGGGTGAGGAAGAGAAAGATAGGGAACAATTTAATCTGGCTTTCTTAGTTTCTAAAAATAATAATAAAATTTAAAACTTAAAATCATAAATTTGAGTTTTATTAATAAATTTCAGTCTTTTAGTTGTTTATATCAGTGCTTTTTGTTAATTAATTTGAATACTTGATTTATAAACTGTAGAGAAAGGATTTATCTTTTGACAACTTCAACTGAATTTCCGAAGCTTGATTATATTTCCCCACTGTCCTCTATCCTTCACTGTTTCAAAAGCAAGATCAATAAAGGAATACTTTGTCTCCAATAAAATCTCTAAAAATAAATAGCAAACATTCTTAACATAAGAAAAAGTACTCCATCACTATCGGGCTTTTCTTTCTTGATGCAAAGACCGTACTCGCATTCCAGTGGCAATTCATGTATCGAGTAAACTGCGGAAACAAACACGTGATTCGCCATCACAGTGGAACTAGGTACCCTGGAACCCTCCGAATTTTGTAATTGATAGGTAGGCCTCATTAAATGTACAAATTTCACAACAGCTTTTACTATTTTCTCTTCAAGTACCATTGTTGAAACTAGATCCTTGGACAGAAAACAGTAAAAAAATAATTCAATTCCACAAAATAAGAGAAACTGAAACAACATCAAGTGCCACAGCCGGCGCAGCAGTGCCCTGGACGTGGCCCTCCCGTCCCTCATAGGCATTTAGCAACTGGACAAACGCCACTTAAAAACGATCTGATGTAGCAAGATGCTTTCGTAATAGACAGTGAACATGGTTTTGTGCAACAGTCACCGGCACAAGAGTTCTATGTTAGTACAGACTCTTTTTCCCCTTTAGTGGATAGGATTACAATCAGATCGTGTCAGCAAACCACAGCTTTGACAAAGAGGTATACAGTATCCTTTATTCATAATATAACATTATGCTCCTCTTGGCCAGGTTTTAGTGATAGTTAGGCATCGTAGGATTTTAACACAAGAAGAAGAAATTTGAACACGAGCAATGGCCAATTTCCCAGCCCACGAACAATTACCTATATTGTATTGGGAATTTTGAAGATGTAACTGGCACCAGGCACATATTGACTGTGCCAGTCCCAAACAGACAAGGGCATTTTGGCCGCATTAACACAGATAACTATAATAACTATGAGCGTTCCCGGCCCCCTTGATTGCCTTTCAATTTATCCTCAACGAGGTGAACATTGAAGGAACACCAAACCTATTTGGGAATTGGACAATTTACGTCCCAACACTGCATCTGCCAACAAAGAAGTCATCACCAAGGCAACATCAGACGACGAAGCTTCAACAGACAACACTGAGAGTGGCTGCAATCATGAAGCACTAGCTAAGGATGAAGGCAAACGGCTAGCCTCCACAACAAAAGACAAGCCTACCGTTAATCTACTTGGCTAGTACTCACTATATAGGGTGAATCAAAATCAAAAACAATGTTATATGAATTGCATGTGTGGCGAGGCCACTATAACCAGGGATCAGTTAAAATACTGGCTTGTATCATGATTTTAGTTGCAGAGCGATTGAAATACCTGAATATAAAACAGCGTAATCATTACATAACTCTAAAGATGGGTCTATTGGCCTGTAGGCCTACCTATCAATTACAAAATTTGTAGGGTTCCAGAAAACCAAGTTCTATTGCGATGGCGAATCACAGGTTCATTGCCGCAGTTTTCTCGATATATAAATTGCAACTGGAATGAAAAATAAGCATATATTTAAAACACTTCTTTACTTTTTTTTTTCAATGAAAGATCACAGCCTATAAAAATATTAGAAAATAAATTTAAAACTTATAGTATACAAGACATTAATAAAACTAAAAATATTACATTTTAGTTAAGGAGACAAAACAAAATCTACTATGATATCACAAGAAATTATGAAATATAAAAAGTAATATTGTGCTATAAAAATATACAAAAATGGAGATGGCCTTCATTAAGAAAAAACATGTTTATCCATTCATTGAAAAAATAAAAAAAAAAGTGAAAGGAAAAATAAATTATGTCAACAGTCTTCTACATTTTTAATATAATTGCCCACTCCCCCCCCCCCCCCCCNAAACCTGTAAATATTGTAAATAGTTATTTAGGAGTACTGCCATTGCGCAGCTTCTGGATCAAGCAAAGTACACGCTAATTAAGATATTCATTTATTAAATTTTTATTGTACCAGCCCACTACAAGGTACACAGCAAGTGAGGAATGTAATAAATAATAAAGTTCTTATTAATATTTTTAAAAAATTGTCAAACATCAAATCTCTTAATTTTATATTTTTCTCTAGCAATATCATTAGTTCACATATTTAAAATGTCATTACAATTTCATTCAAATTATAAATTATTTTTTCAATGTTTTGTTAAAGTTTAAAAATTAATTTAAATTCATTATTTAAATGCACATAACAGAATTAATTTTTATCTGTCCAGCTTAACCAAACAGTCCTGCATGTATAGTATCTTGCTCCTAATTATTCATTGGGGTGCCGCCAAGCCTTCCAATATTCAAAGAATCCAGTCTTTTTAATCCAAAACCCTGAGAATGATTGCAAATGCTCCCTATTATGTTTCCAATTCATCCCTTCACCACTATCTTAATATTCCTTTTGTTCAAGACCTCATTTCTTCCCACTTCATCCTTTTCCACAGTAAACTGCCCTACCATCCTAATCCACTAGCACAGACCATGTCTTACAACAGCCAACCTCTCCGACCCTCCCCGTCGACTCAAACGAAGAAGGCCCCGCGACCTCCTGGGGACAAAGTCTGTAAATAATTTGAGAGTGGTGTCATTGGTCACCTTCTTTCCTCATGTGATTGACATTGAATGTAATTATTTTAAAATCATTGTGGTTATCAAATTAAAAATTGTTTTTTTATTAACAAAATGTAATAAATAAATAAAAGTTTAAAAAAATATTAGATAATCTTATTAAATGTATCTAAAAAACTTTTTAATAACTGAATGATTTAACTTAAGATTTGTATAAAAGCTATTTAGGTATACAGTTTCATTTTTTAATATGCAATGCACTACTAATTGGTTCGGCTATATTATCTGGCTCTTTTCAGGACCAGATAAATAAAATACTTTTTCTATAAATGACAAATACAAAGGCACGATGTTGCAACAACCAAGTTTTATTAAGATCTTAATTTAAGAGGATTTTTACAATCAACTTTATACTGGAATCTAAATATATTCGAATATTTGAAACTTAAAATTTGTATCTTAATTAAAATACAATAACTTCAAGACTGATAACATAGAAACAAATAAAACACCTACCAATTGGCATTTGACAATATATTTCTAAGCTAAAATAATGACAAAAACCCTTGCAAATATTAAGAAAACTAAGTATAAAATTGAATTACTCTATTGGTAACAAAATCATCGTTATACATTTAAAAAATGAAAATAACATTTGCAGTTATATTGATTTTCTTGGAAACCTATACAATGACATTTGATTAAATACAACAAATTATGAATAGCTGAAAGAATAATTTCATCAGTTTACCTTAATACATCTAAAATTTATAACATTCTTAATGAAGATTTAACAATAACTAAGAGTCAATATTAATTCCCAGCTTGATTGATGAGGAAGTGATATAAGGGGCATTACAAAATTTAAAAAAAATGAAATAAATAATTTAAAAAACAGACTAGAAGTTATGAGCAACTACAAATACCTAAAATTTAAGGTATAGGAGTATTAAATTATATTTTACATTATAAACTAAGAGGTAATTGGGCATAAAGATATATTTATACATTTTATAGAAAACTACCAAAATTGGAATAACAAAATTTAGGTATAAAAACATTTTAAAAAATTCATGAGAATATATAACCAGTCATAAACCTTATTGCACAGAGCTATTAAGGAAGAGTAATTTTTGTTTCAATTGACTACAATTAAATAACTGTGATGTGCAATACTATATATCTATTGATATCAAATAAGTGTACAAACAGGTACATCACAATCGCCTTTTTTTTAAATCCAATATCTTTTACCTGGCCTCCCTAGAAAATAGGAACTCCAATAAATGTAAGGAAGATTATTGCGCAAACACAGAATAATTGATTTTATTTTATATTGACATATTTATAAGTAAAATGTTAAGATAAATCAATCCAATGAGTAAAAAACTATAAATGCCTAATGCAGAAGTAATAATATCTTAGCTAGTATGAAGTTGGTGTTTATACTACTTACTCAAGCATAGCTTAAGAGGAATTAGTAGTGAAAATCAATAATATAAAATACATTTAGATTATAAACTTATTTAATTAAATAAAATGATTAATTTTGATTCATTAAGAAAGGTGAAAAAATATTTTTAAATTTAAAAATGTAAGCTTGTAAGGTTTTAGAGGTTGGTCAGAAGAATTAAGTCTCCAGAGGGCAAGATTTAATTTTATTTTTATTGCTATTACACTTTTATGGACCCCCGCTCCCCTAAAACGAATAGGTCAGCAAGAAAAAAAAAAATCATTTTTTAAATCTTGCACTTCCTGACCAAATATTACTTTTTTAAATGAATATAATAAATTTTATGACAATAATAAGTCGATCATTCAATGTAAAACTCCACAATAAAAAAAAAAATGAATACATATTCCAATATAACATATAATTGATAAAAGGAATACATAATACTTATCTCTTAACAAATTTTAATGCCTATTAATTAGTTCAAAATTGTATTGAATACTTATAAAATTATAAAAAAAAAAAGTCATAATAAATCAAAAGAAAATTGAGTTTATTATGGTACATATTAAATACTAAAGAATATATGTATGTATGTGTGAGTGTTGTGAGTGCGTGTGTGTGTGAGTGAGCCAATAAAGCTTGCTCAAAATAAATACATAAAACAAAAACCTTATATATCTTAGCTATTCATAATTTATTTCAGTTATTCAACAATCAAACAGTGGGCAATAATAAATGGCTATCTCAAGTAGTGAACATTATAATTTCATAATCTCATTATCTATTTTAAGAAATATATGTGGACTTTTTTTTTTTTCAAGTGGCTGTCATAATTAATTAGAAATACACTGAATAATTCAAGATAACTATACACTTANCTGTAGTTCGTACCGTTGGACAGTAGAGAATGAAGCTGAAAAAAATCCATGTCACATAAATCTCAATATTAAGATTCAAATTTCCTAATAACACAAATAAGAAGATTTCCCATTAATATAGATATAAATAAACTGCCTTTGGAGCCCAAAGGAACAATATAAGTGAAAGTTAATGTTCCTTTGGAAGATTAACTAAGCTAGGCCAACATAGAGTGCACAACCATCCAGGTTAGTTTTGAAATATTAATCCAAGTTTGGGCATCTTGTAATAATTTTGCTGAACAGAAATGCAAGGAAGTCAAATATTTGCATCAACTAGAATGCAACTTTTACTATTTGTTCTGCTTATTAACTACCCTTCCTCATTCGATTATAACCATAATAATTTTATGGTTAAACAAAATACGTTTAACAATTTTCAAAAATAAATCCAAATATTGGAGTTAGTTTATATGTTTTAAAAGTGGGGGTCCGACTAGCTCTCGAATTCACATTCTTAAAATGGGTTTTAATGAAAAAATAAAAATAAATTTTTATATAAATTTTTCTTTAATACTCTTCACAAAGAATATAATAAAATTTTAAATAAAAGTTCATCTTGTCCAATTTTAGCCATGTACGAGCATTTCGTTTAGTGTTCAAAAGCGACTTGCTAAATTTCGTTACAGACGACCCAAACCGTTCCCTGTTGCACGCTAGCAGACATGCAAGAGACTTTTTTAGGAGACTGACTTGGAGAAAATATCAAACAAATTTTCAAAAAATTTGTCTTTACATAATATAAACAAACCTAGATAAGAAGAAGAGCTGTTACCTGTGGAGGGGGGGCGGAGAGACACTTGAGAGGAACCATTAAATAGCTATAGATTAAGATTATAGATTTGTTCTCATTTACACACATTCTAAAAAAGATAAAAAATAATAATCAAAATAGAATAGAATACACAATGAGCAATGAACCTTTGTCTCAGGAGTCCAGTACCTTAACCACCAGAATTGGACTGCTCCTCTGATAATAAATTAATATATAAATGAGTGTGTTGTGTGTGTGTGTGTGTGTGTGCGTGCGTGCGTGCATGCGTGCGTGCGTTTGTGTGTGTGTGTGTGTGTGTGTGTGAGCATGTGTATATATAGGCCGTTTTTAGTTTTTCATAATGAAGTAATGCATGTCACTACTATATGCAAAAAGAAAGACTAAATTTAATTTGTTGATGTGCAAAATCTACCTAATAGAAGCAGGGAATTATGAAATCTCAAAATCTCATTTTTAAAAAAAAATACAGATGGCATAATATTTAGTTAAGAGCACAGAAATTTAAAACAGATTTGTTTATAAATATAGGATAGATTTTATAGATATCTGAATTAAAGACTATTTTTTAAAGGCCACAATCAACTATTTTTCTGAGTAAAAAGTTCGAGTTCACTTTTGGGGAAACTCGGAACATTAGGAGAGAGAATTATCTGAAATGACAAGCCTGAAAAAAAAAAGTTTTTTTTTTTTGACAAATTAGTTTATTGATTTAAGAGTTACATTGTGATATTCAATAATTAGGAGTAGTTCCCCTGAAACCTGACCAATGGTTAAAAACATTTTTAGAACTATTTTGAAAATCATTTCATTAAAATTCAACAAAATGACACTAAACTCTAAAATGATTACTTAAAGATTATTATAATAAACTAAATGGTTGAGAGTATGTTCATTTTTATCCCAAAATTTGTTTCGAAACATTATCATGGTTTAGCAGTTGCTATTACTGAAACTCCATAAATCAATTACACAAAAATATTTTAAAACAATACATAAGTTCAATGTCATTGTTATTCGGAAAATCAAAATAATAGGAGTGGGAGTTATATGACAAGGAAAATTCAAACATTCAACTTATTATGATGCAGAGGAATCCACTTAGTTTACACAGTTCATGAGTTACAGACTTTTAAGTGATTTCTATGTATCTTACCTTCTTTCCTAACCTACATACATACGCACGCACACACGGATATATATATATATATATATACACACATACACATACACTATCACACAACACACACTGTCTATCTCACACACACACACACATATACATTAATCATTTTAAAAAGTGGTATTAAATTTAAAATTTCAGATCAAGGATGACTGAATTAACAAAATTTATCTATAATTACTAATTTAGACAATTAGTAAAAAACAATCAAAAGCTTATTTTTTTAATATCAAATATTTACAGTTCTTGATTAAATATAAGAGTGTACTCATTAGCTTCTGTCTGCAAATTTTTGTTAATACTGAATNTAGTTATAATAGCTATATATAGTTTTAAGTGAATACAAGTGAAGTAAGCTATTTAAAAAAAATGTTTTTAATACCTTTTATTGTAATATCCCATAACAAATTGAATTTACTAATAAATAGAAAGTATAAAAAAAATTGTAAGTTAAATATAAAGTTTTGCACAATTAAGGAAGTATTTCTTACTCTTTACGAACAACTTGTTCATAGCGTTAAAATTGAACCATAAAATTTCATAAAAGCTGGATAACTTACTAGTAAATATAATATTTAGTCCCAGACAATGAAAATCTATTATTTTTTAGTAATCATTCAGTATCTTAAGTTCATTTATAACTTAGTAAATTAAAAGTATATTTCACATGGTGTAAGCATGTTTAGAATGTAAATTTAAAATAACAAACTGGTATAACTGTTATAGTTAAAATATACAGATATGTACAAAAATAAAGACCCTAGATTATCTAAAACCTGAATACATTAAACTCTGTTAATTAAAAGAACTATCTTTTAATCAAATGAGCATCAAGAATAATAAATAACTGTAGCCAACAAATAGTAGTGTCCATCCTCACAGTATAAATTGGCACCATGAGCTACTACTTCAGTCAGTTAGCTCACAATTTACTACCTATTATCACGAGTCAACAATTCATTGAATACCTAAAATTCCTGAAAAGAAAGATAGAAAAAATAGATATAAATAACATGTCAAAGGAAAAATTAACTATAAAAAAAAAGCTCAGAAGCAATAAGTTACACAATATTAAACTAAAATAAAGTCTTTCTATAAAAAAATAAAGCAAATTTATTTTATTTTATTCTCTCTCTCTCTCTCTCTCTCTCTCTCTCTCTCTCTCTCTCTCTATAAA
>KZ807542.1:21171-34713 GCA_000696205.2 Oncopeltus fasciatus | reverse complement strand
ATATATATATATATGGGAGGGGGGGAGGCATTGTCCTTTTCCACATCCAGGGATATGTCAGTACGATAGCAGCACTCCCTCAGAAGGTTGAAGTCGTAATCTCCTGTAGGCACTGTTTATTAAGATAAACATTAACGACAAAAGTGCTCAAGTTATATAAATATATTTTGAGGGAAGACGACTTGGCCTTAGAATGGGTGAGTGTTATATAACTGATAAGAGAAAATAAGGAAATAAAATAAATATCACCGAAGTTAACATTTTGTGTGATGGAGAGCTTTTGACAGTGCACTCCCCCAAAAAATGAAGGTAAATCATATAAATGAATTCTGTCAATACTAAGTGGCCCACAATCGTGATTGGAGACAACGATAAGCAATCTAATTAATAAATGAATGATTTATATTATGGATAGTTCGAATAAGTAATAATTACTTAATAATTAATAATTATTAATATGACTGTCTGATAGTCTATTATCGTGAGACAATAGCTGCATTAATCAAATGGTGGTAATGGGTCAATAAAATACAGGGGTACATAGAAATGAATGGCTGGTGAAAAACTTCCTGCGGGTGCTGTAGTATGCTGATGAATTTTAGTTTTTTGTATACAATACAGTCCCTGACCCAATCTCTTCATTTCTGTAAGGACTTAGTTCATAAACCATTCTGCCACCATCTTCTTCATTGTGAGGGGGCTGAACTGACACATATTAACTTTAGCTAATGCCCTTTACCTGAGAAAGGTATTCTTGAAGAAGGTATGGTCTTACTTAGTCAGTTCAACTAGTTAGAGGTATCTCAACAAAACTTGTGGTTCACTTGGTCTCTATTGTTTTCTGGGTTCTCCTGTTGGGCTTTTGCCGAAATAAATAAATCATCTGAGGTCTATATCACCTCAGTTCTTGACAGTGATTCTGCTTTTATATTGTCCATAGCCAGTTTGTAGACTATTTTAACTGTGAATGACTGATATCAGTTGGCAAGAGTATAAAGAGAGGAGTAGCATACGTGTATTTTAGTAAATAAACTCAAAGGTAAGCAGGTGATGATCTGTCATGTTTAAGAACACAATCTTCCAGCATAAGTTAGGAATGCTTTATTTATGGTTTTGAAAAGGGCCAGCTGTTCCTGCTGACATTTCCTAGTTCTGAGCTTTATTAAGGGCAAAGAATATTCCCTTGCATTTCTTACTTAAATAGTAGGATGTATTGACCTGTTTCTACTCCAAGACAGCACCCAACTTCTATATCTGATGCATCACAAGCCAGTGAGATTTTTGTTTTTGGGTCAGGATGCACCAGCTCAGCTGCTTTAGGGAGATTTCATTGGGTTTCTTTGAAGGAACATTTATGTTATGTTTATTGGAGGATTTACGGCGCTCAACTGTTGAGGTTATCAGCGCCACATGATTTCCGTTTGAAGGAACGTCATTAAAATCAATAAGAGACTTAACATTCTTCTTTACAAAAGGAGTTTTTTGACCGTAGATATTATTCTGAGATGATTTTAGTTGGGGTTCGGTCAAGGTAGATCCAAAAAACACAAATTTAAAAAATGTATTTTTTAATGAAGGAGTATCTACCAACATTTAGGCTTACAAATTCACATTCCCATGAAGAGACACAGCTGGCAACTTCCTTAGGGTGAGTGAATTACAAGGTAACCTGACTTTGTTATCAAGTGGGTTACTCCCAGTTTTTGCATGATTAAAACCCTGAAACATCAAGATCTGACACCAAAAATGCACTTTGGTGAACTGACAACAATCAGTTCATGTTGAGATAACTTTATACTTCTTGAAGGTGAGCTTTATTGACAAAACTCTTAGGAAGTTGTCAAGGAACTTAAAAAGAAAGAACAGATTCCTGAACATATGTCTATGAAGCGATGGATGCTTTATACCATCCTTATTAATTCAAAGTTCATTTGATTATAATCCCATAAAGGAAATATATACCTAAAATAGCCATGTCAATGTCTGTAAGAATGATGCCAACTTGTGGGTCTTCTGGAGGCCTTAGTCGACATCTTTTCATATGATTTCATCATAATTCACAATAGTAAATAGTAAACTTATTTGATGTTAATAATGTGTAATGTAATGGTTTCCTTAAGCCTCCTTTGTGGTAGAGAGGAGTAATATTGATGCTCTGGCATTGAGAGGAGTTGCATCGACTGAAAGGATTGGCCTGTGGTCCTATCTGAAATAAATAAGCAGTAGTGTTGTTGAGAGAAAGGTTAAAAATTCCTGCCACAACCGGCGGAACTTGACCAAGTTTAAAGCAGGTTTCCATTCCTGCTTCAAGTTCAGTAAACACCATGTTTACTGTGTTGGGTTTTCTTACCAAATATATTTTGATATAGCAGATGTTTAAATTTTAAGATTTGAATATGGGTTGGTACTTACCACCTCAACTGGAACTTATGCTGAGAAATCTTATTTTCAAGTTAGCATGATTTCATCGACTTTAGGGGGCAGATCTTAGAAGTCTTCATAAAGTCTACTTCCATCTACAGAAGGAGTACTCAGATGAGTAGAGTAGGTGGTGTAGGCCCTTGATGTTATTTACAGATGATCCTGAATTCAGCTGAGAGGACACTTCCAATATTTTATCTCTCATTTCCATGATCTTGTCAAAGTTGTCATGAATGGTCAAACAAAAAAGGGATCAGTTTGAATTGTGGCAAATTCTTCTTCCAGTGAGTGCTGATGAAGTCATTGGAAATGTTGGAACCAGCAAATTTATTCTTGTGAAGTTACAAAACACATTCAGACAGACCTTAATATCTTTCTTACTCATTTTCTCTCTCACTCTCCCTCTCCCCCCCTCCCACATCTCTCTCACACCCCCTCTTTTTCTACCCCCCCTCTCACAATTATTAACATGGTTGCCTCAGGAATCAGATGAACCAAAATACTACTATTGAATAAAACTTCTTGGTAAATAGATTATATAAATAAATCAGAGACAATATAAATCTATTACATTTGACTGGCACAGTGAATTTTAACACAATAAAATTAAATCTTGCCTGAGACAGTCTGTTGTTGAAACTGCTGAACTGAGATCTTTGCACTGATTTTGAAAGAATTTTGCTGAAAGTTTCCTACTGTTGCATTGGGTCCAATCTGAAAATAAGAAATTAAAATAAAATATTAAAGAAATTCTAGGAGTACAATTTTCATCAGAGTTAATAGTTTACTCTGCACTCTAGAAGAAAATACACTTTACATGTTTTATCTTAATACTTATGGTCTAGTCGAAGTGGGTTGGCACTTGCCCCCGAATTTACTCGTTCTTGACGATGAATGTGGGGCGTACGTCCCCACAATTTACGTCACCTTGGAGTGTAGACTGTTGCTTTATTCCCTTCTAATTATCCACCGTTAATTGAAAGCCAACATGACCGGATTCCCCTAACCGCCGCACACAGCGCTTTGTTTTCCTTGTGACCGAGCCTCGNATACAAAAATCTATTGACAATCATTTAATAAAACAAATATTTATGCTACTGAGCACAAACTTTGTAAATGTAGGAGTAGAGATACAGCAAAAAATAAAAAAATAAAAAAAATGTCAAGGTATTTGATTGGCCTTAAAAGGTTACAAAAATAAAAAAAAGTTCTGAGAAAGCATCTTTTTAAAAAAAACTGTGATGATTCAGCTTGATTGAAATGTGACTACAATGTATTTTAGACTTAACAAAATTTTTAATAAATCAGATGATTCATGGTGGTGATCCTGCTAACACCCAGCTTTAATGTATCCAATTCAATTGCAGTGTTGTGGTATGTGTCTATTTGTAATTTGTAACACGATTCCTATCTGGGCCTCTATGAACTGTAGAAGGACTGATGTTTATTATTATATATTTCCACTTCCTCATGCAATATCGGACTTATGGTTGAAAATAGCTAACAATAGACTTACTATTATATTCTTTACTAAGGAATCTATAAGAAAACTTGTTAAGAGTTACATACCTTGGAAAATAAAAAATAGGGTTTTCATTAGCTAGATTTGCATTTCACGACAGTGTTTAAAGGTTTAAATATTGTCCTGATATACACTGCCGGACAAAATTAAAGGATCACTTCAATATTTTGAAATTACTGAACTGTATAGGGTATTTTTGAAAATATTATTTTTTCTTTGGAAGTCACTCTTTATTATAAGGGTAATAAAAAATAAAAAATCATTTTCTAGAAATTTTTAATAGGAAAACAAATCAAAAAATAAAAATGTCCTACAGTATCAAAATGAAAAAGTAAATCTTTGAAATGAAATGAAATAACAAAACTGAATAAAAAGGAAGAATTCGAGGAAAATGATCAATAATTGGTATTCCCACCTCTAGCTCTGATAATTGCTTCCATTCTCCTGCCCATTCCAGCAACCAGGGCTCTTACATGTTGTTCTGGGATGTTGTTCCACTCTTCCACTAACATTTCCTTTAAATCTGCCAAATTTTGTGGGTCTCGGGCGCGGACACGTCTTCCAAGCATGTCCCATACATGCTCTATTGGGTTCATATCTGGACTTCTGGGTGACCAAACCATAACGTCAATTTCTTCTTGTCTGAGGAAATTTTACACTGATCGAGCAACGTGAGGTCGGGCATTATCGTGCATAAAAATAAAGTTACCTGCGATATTTCTGGCGAAAGGTATTACATGTGGCTCAAGTACCTCCCTAATGTACCTGTCAGCAGTTATAGAGCCACGGTTCACAAGAACCAACTCTGTACGGGAGTTTAAATTTATGCCCCCCCATACCATCACTGACCCACCACCAAACGCAACCCTTGGAGAAAAAGTGCATGAAGCATACCTCTCTCCCCGCCTTCGCCATACCTTGTCCCGTCCATCTGGAGATCGGAGACAGAATCTTGACTCATCGCTGAATAATACGAGGCTCTAATCTTCCTGAGTCTAGTTTAGGTGCTCCCGAGCACACCTCAAGCGCTCAACCCGGTGTTTCCTGGAGAGAAGTGGTCCAGTAGCTGAAGGATGGGAGGTCAATCCATAATCGTTGAGTCGTCTTCTCACGGTTCGCTCTGAAATTTGCACATTCCTGAACCTCTGGAGTAGACCAAGCAGACTGTTACCAGTTGATCGGCGATCCCGAAGAGCATGCAGTTGCAAAAATCTCTCGTCACGGTGGGAAGTTGACCTCGGACGACCTTGTCCGACTCTTCTTGTATGCCCTCCAGTTCGACGGTGCCTATTAAGCACCCTGGACACTACGGATTGTGACCGCTGGAGCCGTTGCACAATATGCCTTTGAAAAAACCCTCCTTCACTCAAAGCAACAGCACGAATTGATTCCCCTTCGGTCAATGCTCTTCTGTTGGCCATCACAACGTTCTTACTAAACTCACAAGTAAAAACTAAAGTCTCTTAAATGTTAGAAAATCTTCAATAAGATGAATCTTTGCTAACAACTAACCATTTACTGATAGGAAGAAAGAAAATAAGTGGATTAACTGACCCTTTTCTCCTTAAACGGATGGGAATATAAACAGGTACAGGATTAACTGGATAAGATACAACACAAAGTCCAGTCTGGGGCAATGGAATTTCTATTTTTATCTCTTATGTAATAATAATATAAATATTTGTAAGTGATCCTTTAATTTTGTCCGGCAGTGTATATTTTATAACAATAGTTTTATGGTAAGATTAATGTATACCTAAGGACAATATTGAGCGAAGCCTGCACACGTAAATATGATGAATAAGTATGTTAGATCCACAAAAACACAGTAAAATATTAAATAAAATATTTATTATAAAAACAGTAACATATTTGTGATATACTAAGGATAGGATCAGGTTTTAGGGCAATAAACAACACAGTTATTAAGCACTGACTGTTGAATTCTATTTTTAAAAAATAATTGATTGTTATCCTTGTTTCCTATTTTTTATAGTCTTAGATACATCTTAATTTTTTTACATATACTTTATTTCAATGTACATAAGCTCTCATTAGAGTCACGAAGTTTTAATGAAACACATTGAATAAAGTTTGTATCACAGTTAATTTTATATTTATTTTATATTAAACCAATAAATATTTTATTTTCTTAAAATTTATAACTACCTATATTTACTTATTAATAAACATAAATAGAAACATATATAACTTATATTTAATTATAAGTTAATTATCACAATTTTATGTATATATATGTTTATGTAGATTCCACCTTTTTTTTAATACTGATTAGTTTGTCTAAATTGCCTTCCTTGTATTCTAGGGACACCGGCAGTTGTCTTGCAAGGCCTTGCGAGTGAAATAAAGTTTGATAAGCCGGGCAATCCTCGATTATATGTTGAACAATCAGTTGTTTGTCATAGTTTAGGCATATTGGTGGATTTTCTCTGGCTATCAGATGTACGTGGGTAAGATTAGGATATAGAAGCTGGGTGTCAGTTTTGTTGGACTATGTTTTTGTTGCAGACAACTGCTAAACCTACGTTTTCTTCTGATTTTGAGCTGTCAGAATAAATAATTTCATGTTGTGAGTATGCTTGAATAACTTCATTTGTATTGGCCAATTTTTCATTAGAATAAAGGTTCTTCTTATGCTTGGTTAGACTTGTGTCGATTATGGGTCTTTTTCTTAACCATGGAGGCTCTTTGGTTTCTTCGTCCTGTATGTCTATGTGTGGGAGAGATTGAATAGTGTTTCTATGGCGAATCGCTGAGGGGGCTGGGCGTTGAGGGTATTGCTGGTAAATGAGATAGTGTTTGGGTTCATAGATATATTTATGAGCTGAGTTAGTTGGTTGATATGATATTTTTGCTAAAAATATCATACCAACCAATCTTATATCTATATTTGAAATAGGAGCTGAATAATAATTGTCGGAGGGTGAAAAGTGGAGAAATGCCAGATTTTGCATAGTGGCTCATGATAGAGCTGGTCCTAAAGGCACCTGTTGCTAGGCTAGAAATTATACCTAGAGCTGGACAGTAATAAAAACATTAAAGAGAAATAATGAATTTTTCTTCTATAGTAAGAAGATTGAATATACAGTAAAGCCAAGAAAAACATTATTATTAGAAGAATGGTTTATCATGGGGGATTACAGCTATTGGTATTTCACTAACTATGTTTTATATACTTAACAGTTTATCAGATTGAGCTTTATTGTAAGTATCTATTAAAATTGTTCCGTTTCTTAGTTTCTTAACGTTTTTAGGTTCTCCTGCTGATGATTTAATTACTTTATATAATAAAAATGGGGACATTTTATTTAAAGATACATTGTTTGTTCTTTTCATTATCAGAAACTTATTATTATTTTCGTTCTTTACATTTTCACTTCCTAATTGAGTATAATTGTTAAATTTAAGAAACATTTTTTGTTAAGTTGCCGGTGGATTAATGTCAGGAGGTACATTTATTTTTTCCCCATTCGAGTTAGTTATAATTAATAAATAAATGATAATTAATAATTGCTGAAATATCTAAATTTCAGTAAAAAAAATCAGTATAAGTATTAATAAAAAATAAGGTATAAAAATCTTAGCTGATCATAGCAGGTAGTACTCAACAAGTGTTGTCAGGACACAACTCTGATATACTAAGTGTTTGGGATCAAGAATACTCCCACACAATAAAACAAATTCAAATTGTGATGAAGAAGATACTTGACCAGAGCAAATAGGGCTGTTTTATTAGGGGAAATATAATTATATATAAGAAGGACCACTGAATTATATTAGAGCAGTGAAAATAAATGAAAAAATAAAAAATGAACTTGACTATAATAAATAAATTAAATATATTTTCTTGAAGGGGATGTAAAACAAAACACTGGAGTATAATATATGTTGATGAATTAGTACAATTTTGTCCATTTTTTGAATAAGATAATGAGGTGGCATAAACATAGTAGGCTGAAAGTATATGAGTCACATATAAAGTCCCCAGATGAGTAGCTTTACAATCCTCCAAATATGTAAATTTTTAAACGCTTTTACAAACCATTCTCTTTTCAATCCAGTCTAGGACTTTACATTCCCAAGGTTATTGCCCAAATGGCAATGGAGAATTGCCTAAATAAAAAATATCACCTAAACAAGTAATCCTTAAGAACCTATAGCATCTGTAACTTAAATTTAGTCTCTACATCATATCACAGCGAAATGCCCAATTTATAATTCTCCTCATATCTAACAAATGTAAAAATATCAAAATACAAGAATAGCTTTTAAAAGTTTCTAACAAATTAAAATAGCCAAATTTATTCTACAACCTATCAGGCTGCTTTAAGAAACAGGTTTTATTCTTAATGAATAAAAAACAACATCAGTTGAGCCTGAATTTGTGTGTACATATTCATCAAGTTTTGTTGCCACACAGTGATGGTTTAAAATTTGCTAATGATTACATAATTTTATTATTCAGAAAACATTATTCTAAATGTACTTAAATATCATCATTTAGTATATTATATTACATATTTTTGAGCATCATTATTGTAACTAAATAATTTACATATATGCACTGTATATTCAATGGATGCCCATTTTGACTGTCTTATATAATAATGTGTATGATTATAAGGGTGTCCTTTGTATGGGAGCTTTCCTAATTTCAAATAAATACCTAAGAATAACATACCACTCATAACACTTTTTGGGGAAACCATATAGAGGTAAAATAAAATAGGTCATAAATTTACATAGAAAGGGTTTAAAAGAAACAACAGCACTTACAAAAGCCACACAAAATTAAAAAGCACCTGACTGATAGTAAATACACCAAAAAATATAGTTTCATAAATACATAAACACACACACACTCACAATAACTATAATAAATAATAATTTTTTTAACAAATAAGGTCCAAATAATCTAAAATTATACTTATTTAAAATGTATGACTAAATTGATTTAGTTTTCTATCGATAAAGATGAAATATTTAGTCTTTTACTGAAATAATAAATTCTAATGTGCAGCTTTTGATTTACTTTCATTCCACATAATTTTCTTTGTAATATTCTAAAAATAAAGATGAAATATTTTTTTTTTATAGAAAACTAAAGTGAGAATCGGTCATGGAGAAGGAGGAATGAGAACCATATGGGAGCAAATATGTCTCCTTGACAATTATCTTGACCTTTTGTCTCGATTGCGGTCTGATGGCTGTGGAATGCATTTTGTGTCTCTACCATCACTCAAGGTAGAATTTTATTTATCTGCATTTTACTTTTATTTAAAAAGTATTTTTATGTAGTATGCATTTTCCTGATTTAATTTAAGTCCATCATTCTATATTAAGAAGAAATTTTCCTTTTTTTCATTAAAGAAATATATTAGCAACTAATTTGTTATTACTAGCAAAAAAGAACACTCAGGTAAAATTTAAGGCCACCAAGGCTGGGAAGTGCAGAGGGAATTGGAGAGATGGATTCTCCTAGTTTTTAATATCCTTCTAATGTGCATTTTCTATAAAAAATTTATAAAACATAAATATTAGGAAATTTAAATATAAACATAAATATTAGATTTTACATCTAATGCGTTCTGTTATTATTTTTCACAACTCTAACAATGACAAATATATTAATGGCTTTTCAATTTGGTCTCCCTCTAAAACGCCACCATCTGTAACTGATTTTACCCCTCAGTGAATTAATCTAATGGCTTGTGAAAGTTCAAATATCAAGTTTATTATCATTATAATCAAATCAGCACAAGTTTAAGTACTTTAAAAAATTTCTTTCTTGGCTATTATTTATTGATACAATTATTTGACGAGCTGTGTTCATCTATCAATTTTATATTTCCAAAATTATATTGCATGTTTCCTTGCAGGATTATACAAATTTTCACTTTCAAGTATTAATTAAGACATTTAATTTCGTATTACATGTCTCATATTAATGTGGTTATTAATGTATAGTGATTTTACACTTGTTAAACCTCTGTTCCTTGATTGAAGGCTATTATTCAGCCGATATCTGTGATATTAACTGTTTAAAGATTTTCATATTTTCATTTGTAATTTCTGGTCTGTGTGGCATCATCCTAGTGCAAATATTACAAAATTCCTAGTGCTACTGGATGACAATATTGATCGAAGGCCAGTAACATGGTCGGCAGCAATAATAGCTTGTTACCTTTTGTAGCAATTGTGGCACTACTTTCACTTTTTTTACTGAAATTCAACAAGTGTTTTGAAAACAAAAGGCCCATACACTCTTTTTCCCTCCTGTTTATATATGTATATATATATCAAGTGAATAACTGGATTTATTTGAAGGGAATATGCTAAATGACATTTATATAGAGGAATAAGCTTAGGAGTAAAATCTGTTGGGAGATCAGTGCAGATTAGTTGGAGNTTAATTTTTCCCCACCCCTATATTAGGACAAGATTAAAATATTTGAAAAGAAAAAAAAATTACCTGCATAAAAGACTTCCCATTATTTTGTATTCTTAAGTTTCCTTGGTTTTTGGAGCTAGATTCATTCACAGCAATTGCACATGTCTCAGGGGCAGAAAAGGCAGGTATACGCGTGATTCTTACAGCATTGCCTTTTTCTTCTTTTGTAAATATTTCAGTGAAGTGCTCAATAAATCTACTAGCTGAAACCTTGGATCCAAGAGTAAAACTAAAAAAAAAAATTGAAAACATGTTGTTTTTTTCCCCATAAATGTGAGAGATAGATGTAACATTAAAAGAACTGATTTCAAAGGATATAAGCAAAAAAGATTCTACAGCATTACTCATAATAATTAAAGAAATCACAAAACCTTTAATAAGTAATATAAAATATTAAAAAATTTTCTAATCATATTATCTATAATGATTATTTGAAAATTAAGAACAAATGCCTAAACATTTCACTTTGAAATAAAGGGGTTATAAAAAAAATGACCGTTTTATCAAATTAAAGATTTAAAAGGACCATAAACGTTTTAATCCTAAATGCTTACCAATACTTAATAATCCCTTTAGAGCTTTCTCTAAGCTTGTTAAATCCCATTCGACTTCTTCAAACAAATATCAGCTTAGTTATTTATTTCAAAAAAGAAACATAACAGTGCCCTAATAATTTCTTGTAATTTTAAGGCATTACTAGGATTAAAAAAATTTCACAGCCACTGAAACAACTCGTGAAATTAATAAATATAAAGGGGAAGGTATCCTTAACTGTAAGGTGTTGGTTTGAAAAATTTAGTAGTGGAGATGCGGCATTGGAAAGGAAGAAGGGTTCGTGTGACCATTAACAGATATTGATGAAGTTTTACAGAAAGCTGAACCGAATTGAAAGGCTCTGAGTCAAATCTGTCCATAAGTACTCGTGAACTTTTTGGGGAGTGTGGTATGTCAAAATACACACTTAGTTACCAACCTACTGACCTGAGTTACCTATGAGGAAGGTGAAAAAGAGCAGTAATCTGCTCCTTCACAAACTTACTCCTAAAAAATCTGTTAAGAGGATAGTAATTTGTGAAAATTTATTTTTATTTATTATTACTGAGACAGTCATGAAAATGGAATCTTGGTGACACGACGTCCACTCTCCCCATCATGATAACCCTTACACTTTTCATGATAGGCTTACACTATAAGCCAAAAAATTGGCAGATAATTTAAGAAATAACGTTTTTTAAATTTTTATTTTTTTGGATCTTCCTTGACTGAAACCCCAACAAAGAAAAACAAAAAAACATCTAATAATATCATCTAAAGACAAAAAACTCTCTGTTTGAGTATTAATTGTATTTTATATCAAAGATACAAAAATGGTCATAAACATATGAAAAATGGTCATTTTTAAAAATTTTTTTATACACACCTTTAGTGTTTTATTTTAATGTAAGGTATTTATGGTTTTTATTATTTATTCTTCTCTTTATGTTATTGCTAGAGCCTAGGTCTCTACTGCTGGTATTATTTATCAATCTAGTGCTTCAACCTAGCAGAGCTTAAGGATAGTTTGTTTTTATCAATCATAACTGTTGTGTGCTGGATAAATTAATGTAAAAATAAATAAAACTATGTTTAAGAAGACGGTCAGCAGTAAAAAAAATTGCAGAATCTTTTGTCTATGAATTTCTGATCATCCTGGATATTTAACTTAAGAATAATTTTATGGAACATAATTGGTGTAAAATGTAATTTTCTAATGTTTATGTTCTATAACACTTTTAAGAAAAATGCTTGTTAACTACAATATGTGAGTCCTTCTCCCACTCTTACTTCCTAGCCAGTTTTACTCTAATATATATAAAAATAATTTTAAAGCTCATAAGTGATATATATTACAAATAAAAAAGGTTCCATTGTTAGCAATTTATACAACTGAATTAACTCATAAATTTTGCTTTCTTATACACTCTATTAGTAGAAAATCAATAGTGAAAAATAATTAAAGAGTGATTTGTTTTGTTGATGACCCTATGATATATAATTATATACTTCTTTCTATGGTAGTTGGTCATTGATAAACTCAACTCCTAAGAATAGAAAATTTTATTTCAATTCTCAAGACTAACAAAAAAAAAAAAAAATTAAAAAGGTATTCTTTGGACCCCCTACTTCTTTGAAGTGACATCATCAACCTTTGGTACGCTATAGGCTCTGACTTTTGTTCAAATTACCTATATATTAAAATTAATCTGTTTATATTNTAAACGGGAGGTAAAAAGCATAAAAAATATATTGTTTAGTTGTACAATTAAAAAAAGTATTTCTAGTTATTACTATTACATTAACTTACCTGCATTTGTGTACATTATTGTCAGTATCATTAGCATCTTTCCCATAGGAAAGAGTTCCCAAATATTCTGAATCAACAGGATTTTGAAATATTTCTAATTGTACATAAAAATTTGAACCACCTGAAAAGTTTTTCAATTAATTAAAAATTTAAAATTATAAGAATTTTAAAACCAATCAAACTAATAATTAATAAGTATGAACACTAAAAATTTGTCTAGTGTGTGTCATGTACATGTGAGGGTTGAGGAGGTACTGGGGGGAGTGTGTGGCAGTGAATGTATGAGTACATGTTTGCTTGCATGTGTGCTTGAGTGTGAGGTGATCATCTCTTTGATTGAATTTGGACTGATGTTTTGTTAGGGCGATAATCATTGCAGTTATTACACTCAATAATCTCTTTGACAGAGCTACTTATTAATTTTAAAAAAACAAGAAAAAAGCTGTACAAATATTCACTCAAAAAAGGTGTTAGAACAATTTCCAGAATATCACTTTTTATATTTCATACTTAGGTAAAAAAAAATGAATATCAATAATTCATAACATTTATAAGGTATAGGATATAAAACAGAATAAATCAAATACAATAAGAACCATGTTTGATGATATAGGAAGGTTCTACTGTGGCTTCCAAGAAATTTATTTTCAAGAATGGGCTTTCTTAACTATTTCACTCTAAATTTTTCTGTAATTGGACATATTCCTAAAAACTGCATTATGTAATCAATTTTAATTGGTCGTAGGTAGAGACTAAAATTCTATATATATACGTCAATTTATT
>KZ807541.1:424228-440281 GCA_000696205.2 Oncopeltus fasciatus | reverse complement strand
AAGGGTATTATTGGGAATAAGTGACTTTGGAACTGGGAAAAATGTTTTGACAGGTTTATTGAGACGGAGGGCTGATGGTTTTTAGAATGTTAAAAATGTTCGAATAAGTTGAGGAAATTTGTTCTATGTCTGTTCTGTCGTTAACTGGATAGTGTTGTAAGTTGATGTAAACGGTTTCAGACAAAAGACGTTTGTGTTGATAGGGTTCAGTGGAAAGAATGGTTAAGCTATCGAAGTCAAATGTGTGTGCTTCATGAAAAACATGTTTGGTGAGGGCAGTTTTTATTAGTTTATTCTTGATGTCATTTCCGATGTTCTATTCTTTCTTAATCAGGATTCATAAGTCATCCTAATATGTAAAGAAATGTTTTTGAGATATCTGGTACTTCCAGGAAGCAATCCATTTTAATGTGACAGTGTTTGTGAATAAACTTAGGCATGAAATTTCTGGAGAAAAAAGAGGTTATTTTGGTTCGATTCGATTAGGAGTGCAACCTGTTTTAAGATCCTACAGAAAGCCTGGATTATTATTCTAAAACGCATGCATAGAACTGCTAATGTTATATTTAAAAGAAGCAACGGAAGTGAATTTTTCATGAGAATATATAACAATCTAAGTAAAATAAGTAACATTGGCGATATACACTGTGCGTTCGCTGGCTTATCGGAGAGAGAGAGAGAGGTGAATGACTGAGAGCAGAGAAGATATTTCATGCTGAGCCGAATGCTTGCCGCCGAGCGAACGGAGATGGGGTGTAAAACGCTTTCAGAGGACTCTATCCGGACAAGGAAACAACCCCCAGCACACTCCACTGCTATTTTCGCGAGTGGAAATTGAGCCCGCCCTGAGCACCTCAACACCTTAACGGCCTGCGTCCAGAGTGTGTGCCTCTCAGTCCCTTTACCCAGCTGATGCCGATTTGTAGCAATTCCCTTCTTTAGTTTCTTACTTCTTGTCATTTTTTCGTCCGTCTACAATCTCATATAGTAAAGAACTGTTAATCGAAACAAGGAGTTCTTTAACGCAAAATATATAGAATTCACTTATTTATATTATCAGAATAAATCAATAAAATAAATTTTTTTTTAAGTGTAAAAAAATGTAAATACTTATTTCATTAAAACTTTTTTATTAAAAGCTAAATTCTTAATTCTAAATAACGTCAAAGACAGCATGTAAATTTGAGATAAAAAAAAAAAAAAAAGGTTTTTGTACTATAATACTACCTCAATTTGTAAAGGATACGGTTTATATAATTTTCTAACAAAAAAAAATTAATATAACAAAGTCATTTAGCAATAGACTTTACTATTAACAAATACATTTAATTATGTCTAATGTCATATGTCAATTTGTTTTTGTTTATAATTACGCATAATTAAAAAAAATTACGGTATTGGAGCTTGTGATAATAAGTTATTTTTATTTCATCACAAGACTACCAGTGGCCCAATCACAAGGTGGATTAATCCCTGTAATAATGTGGATTAAGCAATGTAGTAAGGCAAAACACGGTTTATCTACGAAGTTCTATAGATTACATATTTTCTTTCAGAAGAGTGGTTTTAAGGAACTTCAATAATATCCTCATGTCTTAAAAATAAATTTTGATTTTAAAGGGTTTTGGTATCAGAATGTAATAATACAAAGAGGGTTATCCTTACAAATACATCATTTTTTAACAATAAAGTTTACAACACCGATCGTACTAAGGAGATCCAAAGGCAATGACATTTGGCATCTAAAGCATTAATGATGGAATCTAAAGTAAACGGAAAATCCAATGTATTTAAACTATCGATGACTTCTGAAGGGCGAGACAGCTTAAAAAAATAGATGTAGGTGAGGGAAATTGGGAGTTAGTTTCCACCTAGCCCAGGATAGGTAACACGTATATACGCCAATGAAATTTTCTACTCACGTACTTGCGCCACTATCAACCGCCTGCAATCTTAGTGTTGGGCCTACCAGATTCGAATGTCAAACAGGGCTACAGAAGCAACAAGCTGAATCACAAGTCTGCAAAAGGTTTAAACTTATGTCGAAACTATTCCCATTAATGGTTTCTATGGGGGTCCAAAGATACAATTGTGAACCATGGCCCTTATTTTGTATAAGGTTTATCAATTAAAGCAATATTTAAAATTGAGGTCTTCGTCGAGAACCCTACACATTATAGAGCTCCCCCTCTAACTATGAAAAGAAGAACCAGTTTAATAGTTTTGTCAAAATATATATTGCACTTAGTGCTTTCTTATAATAAAGAAATAGCGAAAATGACTAAAGCACGTCTTTCAGCTGTAATACACTCCTAAATTAATTGATAATATCATTCCACTTGCATATTTTACATGATACGTGAGTTTCACCCAATATTTAACTTTATTTATTAAAACCCAATACAATATATATATATATATATATATATATATATATCATACCATGTTAGGATATCTTTAACAGTTTGTAGTACTGTTTAATATAACTTNAGGAAAGTATATATATATATATATATATACATACCTAACCTTCCAACCTAAGCCTAAATCTCCTGATATGCAAACTCCTAAACTGGCTACTGAATATTTCCTCGGGGTTAAAGGTATTAAGACCAAGATACACGAAGCCCCCCCCCTATTAATCAGAACAATCCAACCACCAGCTCCCTATTACCACAAAACCTGGCATTCAGCACAAGAAAGCCCCTATCCTCCAATAAGATATACTTAACAGAAAAAAACTGTCAGTTAAAACCCTCACAAATCTCCCGAAACAAGGTACTTGACCTTGTAACGAAAGCAGATGATTATCCTGTCCAATTATAAAAACTGGCAACACGTTCACTTGTGACAACTTAACATACAAGATCCAACCCACATCAATATGCACATTCAAAAAGTGTGTATACCTGTTTCAATACAATTTTTGTTCTGCTTTTTACGTAGGAAAATGTATTAAGCCCCTAAATCTCAGAATAACCACAGAGCATCCTGTTTAGAACCACAGTCCCCACTTCCCATGATGTTTTCATCTGACTGAACAACTTCCCGACACGGCATCAGATTTGCAACTAAAGACGAGAGAGTGCGCCTATATCCACATTCTCAAAGCCACAACAAGAATTGGCATCAATTGTCAACAAAAGGAGAATTAGAAAAATCCCAATTGTCTTCCCCTTTGAGTCTTTTCCATACTAGTCTCTCTTCACTCTTCACTGACGAAGGGCAAGAAATCCCCGGAAATTTTACTCTTTGAGATTTTTTCTGTTTGTGTGTTCACTGCACTCTATATCTTACCTGTACTTCATTACTATATATATTTCTACAAATATCAATAAGTAGTAAGATTACCAAATTAATATAAGTACTACAGTAATTTGATAGAAGTAAAAAATATGTTTTAATGATACCGTTTATCTATAACCACTTGTTTAGGTTCCATATTTTTTAAAAATCGAATAAAATAATGTTTATTAATAAAATTTACTCACATAACGCATTATCTTTACTCACTTTCCTGGGGGGGATTATTTATTTTAAGCACATCAAAATTATATACCGATCTTGCTTTAAATGCATAGACAGGAGTGTGTTTTTCCCCAACTTTTATGGGAATTATTAGTGTACTGTTTACCATATGTGAATAATTGATATCAATAAGTGACTCAGCGTTAAAAATACATTAGTTTTAAGTGTCAAACGCTGTAATAGAGAAAATCATGATTTTCATGATCAAATTTAAGATTTTGATTTTTTCTCATAAAATTATTACTAAAACATTGCTGTCTGTTTGTCCTACCATTCATAAAATTTATTGTACGAAGACGAACAATAAAAATCATAATCAGTTTTAATTTTGGCTAACCATCCATATATTTGTACAACAATAGAAACAAGTGAAGTTTTGATTTTTCATTTGTCTATAACTTCTTTTCCACAATTTTCATCGCAAGGATGTCGATATTACTTTTACAGTCGATGAAAGCAAAAATAGCTTTTACAAGAAAAAATAGATGGATATAAAATTAAAGAAATTAGTCGACATTTGTACACAATTATTTCCTTAATTGAAATTTACGGAAAACATAAACAATTTATTTATCTGGAAACCAGTAGTACAGGTTCCAGTTTATTTTTTAGTAAATAAATACTACAGAAAAGACCTGACACACAATAGGCATTGAAATGTAAATTCGTAAGGATTTAGAAAAATACAAAAAAAAAAAAAAAAAAAAGAGAAAACTTTCGAAAGCTATTCACATTATAAGGCATCGTAAATTTCAAAAAGAATACCGATTCTTATAAAGATGCATGTTATGTAATAATATAGAAAAAAAAAAGGAAATAATTGACGAAGTACTAAATTATGGTAGGCGAGCCATTTGTGTGTTTTTTAGGAAAAATCTACTTTACCTGTTTTAAATTTACATTACAATTAGTAAACATTGCTTTTGTTTATCGACTCAGATGTATTGTTAGATTATTGTTGTTAGCATCTTTTAAAAAATGTAATAATTTGTTGAATTTTATTTATCCATTTTGTAGTTAATTAATAATGTAAGATATTCCCTATATGAAATGAGTTTGTGTAAGAAATTCTACAAAAACAGGCCGTGTTGTTTTTTTATGCTGTATAGGAAGCCTTGAAAATGGATTAATAAAATCCGAAGCAGATTTTATATGACACATTAAAAAAAAAAATATTCTTTAAATTATCAATTATTATTACTTTTTTTTTTCTCCTAAGTCATCAATTTGGCAAAGTCTTCTTCACAGTTGTTTCTCTTGATTTTGTTTTAGTTTAGGAAGCTTTAGAAAATATTTGACACAAACAGAAGCGTAGGACTAGTGATACTCTTTGGTAGCGAAAGAAAGGCTGTGAAGGAGGAATTTGAGCCTTTATTAAGTGAAGTTTAAAATTAATTAAAGAGTAAAGGAGACTAAATATATTATTAAACCAAAATGGAATAATAATTTCATGTCATTAAAAGAGAAAAAAAGTCCTTCTGTAAAATATAGTTTCACTTAAGTTTGAATAATTAAGTATAACAGTGCAATATGAGTAAATAGTTGATGGCGTCTAGGAAGATTGGTTGTATCGGGGAGGAGTGTATTCTGGGAGGGCGCTAAGGGTTCAGCTGAAGGGGATGGCTGCCAAACACGAGGACCTGTCAAACTGACAGCCTTCTCAACATCGACCGTTCACCTCACTTAGTCATATTATCTTTTCCGTCATCTCCCCCCACCCCACCCTTTGCCTTCTCCTCCCGGCTAACGATCCCCTTCCAACATTGTCTCTGAAGAAACCTCTCAGACAGCTCCTTTTTCTTTCTTTTTTTTTTTTTTTTTTTAAGGCACCCTTTGCTCCCTCCAACATCCTACATAAATTACATTATTTATTTCCGGTTTATCTGTAATAGGTATATTTTAAATAATATATCCAGCGCAAAAGATAATTAAATTAATTTATAAAATGTTATATTCTGAAAGCCGACTTAAGTCATGGTACATTCATACAAGAATGGTTACTAATGAAGGCCACGGCTAAGGTTTATTTCGACAGAATGTACCACCAATCTATCAAGAGCACAACTCTGAAGTAAATTAAATTAAGACAGAACCCCCAAGAAAAAATAAATCTGAAATTCCAAGATAATGTATCTTAATCTACTATTAAAACTTCTACACCTACAAATATTTAATAAGTACAACAAAGGTTAAATTTATTTACAATTGCTTTTACACAAGGGAAAAGTAACAACCCCCTCTTACGGGCACATGAAAAATGTTACCTTCTCTCTGCAGTTCAATGGTATTCGAATAGGAAGATCGACAATCCATGGTACCAATAAATCAAATTGGAGGGCTGAAGTTTTGAATATTTTTGGGAAGGAAAAAGAGGAAATATATGTATACTTTAGCCATAAAGAAACCTACGATAAATATATAAAAATACGTCTTTTTCTGCCCATGTTGATGGCATTTGTGACATTGTACTATGTCATGACGGGAGTGAGGGGTCTGGTTCAGTGGAAGAGTGAGATCAAACTGTATAAACATTTATTAAATACATGTATTTGTTGCACGTTTGACGTAGGTTTACACATGAAGAGCATTGGTAGATTTCCTGACACAAAGTTCTTTTTTTTTTTTGTGGGTCGGCTCATGGCCACATTTAAGGTGTTCCTTGTACAGAATCGTTACTCGTATATCCCTATTTGGGGGGGGGGGGGTCAAACAAAAGTGAATGTAATTTGTCTATGTTTCAGAGCTGTCTGGTACGTTTCTGTCATGCCTGGTAATGAAGGCATAGTGGCCTGGCCCCACTCTCTCATTGAGCTGGTAACACATCATTCTGAAGTCCTTGAGGTTGCGCAGAAAAATAGGCGGTGGCCGAAGAATACATACAATAAAATTGATGACCATGTGTTTATTCTCGAATCACTCAGATTCAAGAGAAGTGTAGTCCGCCATGAAGAATTATTGGATATTCCCAGGAATAGACCAACCTTTCTCTGTGTATATAAATAAGAAACAAAAATCTATTTATTCTCCGTAAGTACTAGATCTGGGAACTTTGACTAAGGTTTCAGCACCGTACACTAGGTTTACATCTTTCTACTTAAAATTGTTTAGAAATAATTAAAACCTATGATATAATACATTATATTTTGAAACATAAGCTCCATGTTTTCCCTTATATTTCATTTATCAGGCACTGACGATACGCTTAGCTTATTCTCTCAAAGCAAAAATAAAGCAACAGCTCTATTCCCTTGGGCTCCTCCAGTATATTACTTCTCAAAATAATTACAGTTCGCAGATGAATAATTATTGCTGAAACCAGTCAGTTATCATTTTTCCAATTAATGGTTTAATTAAATAATTGATTTTCTTTCATTTTCGTTTGCAATATAAAAAGAGCCGAAAGGCTGAGTTCGTTATTGTGCGAAATCGGACGAACAGAATCCCTAATTTACTCCAGGAGGAGGCAGTCAATTTTATATTTTATCCATTATTTTTATTTGTCATTTGTATTTGAAACATAAATTAATCAAATCCAATTAGTAAATGAAAAACTACAATTAAAATGATCATATTTCTTTAATTTCTGATATCCAGTTATTATGGACTTATATACATACATAACTATACACATTATATACTATAATTAGATGGGTGTTTTTTGTAGGGGTTTGTTCAAGGTAGATCCAAAAAAAAATACCAATTTAGAAAAAAAAGTGTATTTTTAAACAAATTATCTGCCGACGTTTTGGCTTACATTGTAAGCCATCTTCAGGGCTGTTGAAATACAATGTCATGAGAGTACAATAATAATTGAAATTATTATAATAAAGAAATGCCATAATGTAATATGATATCGTATGAGTTAACTAAGCTATGAAGGAGAATTCAACATGCAGAAAACAAACTATTAAAAACCAACAAATACCTATCATGAAGACGAGAGAGACGTTATGCCCATAAGTTCTCAGTTTCATGGCAGAGTGGAAAACATATTTTGTGAGAAGGACACCAAGGGTGGTGGAAGGGTGGGGGAGGTAAGAGGCGGAAGGTACACAGAGAGATCGGCCTGTTACAAGAGAGGGCAATAAAAGGACAAAGGAAAAAAGGAAAGGTATTATTGGGAATAAGTAACTGGGTAAATGTTTGACAGGTTTATTTATAAGGAGGGATAATGGTTTCTAGAATGTTGAAAATGTTTGAATAAGTTGAAGAAATTTGTTTTATGTCCTTTCTGTCGTTTACTGGATTGTGTTGTAAGTTAATGTGAACGGTTTCAGATAAAAGACGTATGTGTTCTTAGGGGTCAGTGGAAAGAAGGTTAAGTTCTCGAAGTCAAATCTGCGTATCATGAAAAAAATGTTTAATGAGGGCAGTTTTTATTAGTTTTCCTTAATGTCATTTTAATGATTATTAATTCGACGGGAAATAGGGTTTTAGTTTGTCCAATGTAAGAATAAGGCAATAAGGAGTGAAACAAGGAATTTTGTAAACAACATGGTTTTGTTAGGAAGGGGGATGGGGTCTTTAAGGATGGTGTAAATGGTTTTTAGTTTGATGTTAGTGGAAAAAGCAAGCTTAAGGTTAGGGAAAGTTATTTGGAATAATAGGAATAGAACGGAAAATGAGGTCATTATTTGGGGGGGGGGGGCGGTGAACCATGTGAGTAGGAAAAGCATTTGACAGGAGGATATAAGTTATACGTTTAATATTTTTGCTATGGAATACCTTTACAGAGAGTGTGAGTGATCTGTAGATAAGGTTTTTGGCCACATTTATGTTTTAATGGTGAGGGTGAGATGAGTTAAAGTGGAGGAGATGACCTGAGTATGTGTGCTTGGTGAACCAGTCAGTGGAGATAGAGTCATTGATGTTACGGATGATAAGGGTGTCAAGGAAGGGGAGTTAATAATAGTCGGACTCCATTCAATGGTAAATTTGAGATGAGGGTGGTATGAGTTAAATGCAGTAAGGATCTGAGAGATTTTTTCTGGATTGAGAATGAGGAAGAGGTGGTCAACATATTTTTTAAGGAAGAAAATATCATTGTGAAAGGGTGGAAGGATAGAGTCTAGGAGGTCATTAATATGTAGTATCCTTCCACCCTTTCACAACGGTATTTTCTTCCTTAAAAATTATGTTGACGACCTCTTCCTCATTCTCAATCCAGAAAAAAACTTTCTGAAAATACTAAGAAATCTCTCAGAAAAACTTTCCGACGAGGGTGGTATGAAGATGGCTTACAATGTAAGCCGAAACGTCGGCAGAAATTTTTTACAAATAACCTTTATTTTTTTTAAATTGGTATTTTTTTTAATCTACCTTGACCGAATCCCCCCCCCCAAAAAAAAAAATCTAATAATAATATCTACGGTCAAATAACTCTCCATTTGATTATATATTATACCTTATCATCTTTTTCGTTGAAATACAGACCCAAATGTTGGCCCTTTTAAAAACCTTTTGTTCTACTAAAATGTTATTGTTTAACTCTCTGAATATTCTCTGAATTCCGGCTCAAAGTCTTCTAAATCCCGGTGCTGTAAACATTTTGTAAAATAAAAGTTTAATTATAAAAAAATGTGTATTTCCTCCGTTTTTAATTCTTCGAAAATTGCCATACATCAGCTATGTTTGGGCTAGTTAGTCCAATGTAAGAGAAAGTCTATGCATTCGCCGAAAATCCTGCAAATTAATTTATGTTTTGAAACATTGAAATAAAATTTAGAAAATTAATAATTTTTATTGTTCATTTTTTTACTTCCGGCACCCATAAGATGGGACGGGTGTGGTCAGATATAGGTTCTAGAGGGACACATATACCGAAGTAGCCAGTGGGCAGATAAGAGATCGGTCCCTCTATACTCCCACATGAAAGCTTTACGAAGCCTGAGGCCTCATAAGAGAGCTCCCATCAGTTGGGCCCCCCCGCTTATCAGCCCCCTCAATTATGCAACAGGTAACTTTAACGTTCCTCCCTAGCCTACCCATTATATATTCAGCAGACGAAGAACCTTAGATTAACGTCTTCCACAGTCTCCCTCCGAAAAGGAGGGAAGCAGGAAAATTTTCTCCTGCCCCCCGCCACCATCGGTCTTCCCTTGGGGTTTGATTTTAGTTTCATTCCCCCCTAGGGGCCAGGCCAGCCACCTCGCATCACTCTAAAACCGCCTAAGCGAATTCGTTTTCTACTCGCGACCAGCTCATTTTTCTTCTTTTTTTTAGTTTTTGGAAAAACTTTTTTTAATTTTTTCTAAACTATTTCTCTAGTTTTAATCATTTGTAAAAATTCATGTTTTTTAAATAATATTTTTAGTATAAATCTATGTAGCGCGATCCACCAATGAAAATATTGTATTATCACTTAGAGGAAATTATATACATTTTAATTTTGGTGAACAACAAAGACTGTTTTCCTATAACTGTAACTATTTATTTATCGACTGACTAGTTAAAAGTAAAATCGCAAAACCGCAGTCAATCTCCCTTTGTGGGACTCAACAAATGTTTATTTTGTGCTAACATCTCTAAAATAATAAAAAAATACTTATGTATATCGTTGAATAAATTAATATTATTATATTATCTATATAGCCATCATATTAGATTTAGCAGATAGGCTAATTACTTGTCTGTCCGAATTAAAAACTTTTAAGGAAACCAAAAATAAGACCAAACAGATAAAAAAAAATACACATTCCAATAAATTTATACTTTTTTTTCTACCTTGACCGAACCCCAACAAAAGAACATTTAATAATAATATCAACGGTAAAAAAAAAACAAAAAAAAAACTCTCCATTTGAACAAAGATAAGACCCTTTGCCTCCACATAGTAGCTACTGGTACAATACTGACAAAAACCATAAATATCAGAAGTAATAAATTAAATATTATGTTAGAAACGAATTGTTCCAGATATAAACATTAAGAATTTGAAAGAATAAAGATGGCCAAAATATTATATAACAAAAAAATCGGTCAATGTGAACCTCAGCTTAGAACTATATATCTTCGTGCAGATACGTTAATTCCTAAGAGTATCAGAGATTCAACTGAAAGAAAAAAGTGTCAATACACACTCAATAGTAGTCAATACTACTTATCAGCTCTAAACTCGGGGAGTAGATTATTGAAAGAGCATGAATCTGACTTGAAAGAGCATTGTCTTATTCTGACTGTAGCACTAAGAAGTTAGATCATTGTGTTTCTCCGCACTGAAGATGGAAATGTAGCTGAAACCAGCCTTCGTAAAAAAATTTAACAGAAAGACGATCAATTTTATCATAAATTTGAAAAGTGCGTTACATAGGAGCTTCATAATCAAAACAGATTCCCACATTTCATTAAAGTTAGACATAAATGAGAGTAAACGAGGAACTTTAATTTCAAAGCCGGACAGAATAATGAGCGTAAAATGAAAGTTGCCCTAGACTGACCATAAAAGTAGAGTGAGGGAGGCGCTCACCCACCATGGATAAATGCATAAATTTCGTCCTCAATTAGCGTTTTTTGCAAAAAAAAAAAAGTTGTAGAAAAAACTTATTTAAAGTTATGCGATAGTAACAGTAAAAAAAAATCAAGAAAAAATAATCTATGAATATTCTTATTGTTAGAAGGTACTTCCCTATAAAAAATGGGCATATATAATGGGAATATATCCCACGATAATTTTTACACAAAGCTAATACTTCTTAAGGTGCTAAGCCCAAATTAGTGTTATCGAAAAAGTTATTGAAAAGGAGTTAGTAATTAATGTGGGTTTAAAAGATACATTTTACATGTTTATTTTATTTCTATATATTTCCAAAATAGACCAAAACAATAACAATATAAAATGTAGGTTCTATCTAGACAAATCTTATACGGTATATTAGTTGAACGTTTTAATATATTGATGTCGAGTCTTTTTTTATACAATATCACTTTCGGTATTCTACTTACCGGTCATGGACGGGCCTTATTTAAAAACTGTATTTTTATATTAATTTTCAGATAAACACAACTGAATGCTGATCAAATATTTAGATGACAAATTCCTTAAATAAATAACTACGGATAACTAGTATTTCACTGACAAAAAAAAAACTTTACCGATAAAACCATTATATACACTCTAAAGTAAAGATAATAACTAATCAAATTGGTAGAAATGAGCGAGGAAAAGTTATAGCCAAATATAGCAATTTCATATGGCTCTTAATCGTATTCTTTGAATCTTGTAAACCTCTTTTTATAGTAAATCGATTAGCTTTTACACAAGGGTGTTCAGAAAAAACAATACGCCGGAATTTATTAAAGACAAGGTAAAGAGTTATTACAAAAATAAGCTTTTTTTAATACAAAATTTCAGGGACCTCATCATGTTTTTTTACGTGATGAACACTCCAACAAGATCCCACAAGCATTTTTAATATACATTTAGACTTTCATATATTTACTTCTATCCAGAAATCATTTCTATTTTCGAAAATATAAATTAGACGGCTAATTTAAGTGTGACTAATTATTTAATCAGTATTTGCTAATTAGAATTCAAATATGCAATTTGATTTAATAACTGTAAGGGATCACCAATTGAGTACTGCTAAATTGAAAAAAAAAAAAATAGGAGAGTTACAATCATGCAGGTCCATCGACACAAAAAAATATGAGTTACCAGAGCGACTTTTTTTAAAAAGTGTTAGCCTCCCTTTGAACCGCTGTCATGGAGGGAGGGGCTTCCATCCCATTCTAAACATCCATAGCACAGTACTAGCTTTTATGTATTTTATTTATAAATTTGTCTCAAGATAGTGAGACTCGAACGAATTTCATGAGCTGCCCCGACGCCTCAAAGTGACTTTAAAAGAGTAAATTAAATCTCTCACTTTCGATTCTGTGCATAAATGAATTAATTAAATGTAAATTTTATTTAGCTCGGCTAAATGCAAGGAGGTAATTAGGCATTACTATCTTTCTTATTACGTTTTCTAATAGTATTTTGTTTTTACGAGTAGTATATCTTTGCAAGAATAAACAAGGGAAAGGAGAAGAAGGAAGGTAGATATTGTTTTGTTTTTTTTGTTGTTTTTTTCCATCAAGACCACTTCCCAAGGTAAATTATTTAGCAAATCGGGATACGGAAAGTATTCTTTCCCCTTCAGCTGTTATCAACTGGTTTACTTTCAATGATAACATATATTTTTTAAAACCTTCATAAACTCAACCGAAAAATTATTATTTACCTCTATATTCTCAGATTCCCACTTTGATTTTTTAACTCTATGTGCTACCAGTATATCTTACGTTATCTAGCTAATAAAAATATATATATACGTTTACGCACGTCAATGCTTAAATTATGAATAATTAACTTTACAAATTACATTACAGGACAATTTAAAAAAAAAAGAAAAACCAGTAATTATGTAAATCAGAAAGATACTAACATCTAAAGTAAATACGATGCAATTTAAATAACTATTTTTCTATTATTATTACATGTGATTAGGAGAGCCTGAATTAAGTAATATATTAAACAGACGACAGGGAGCTTCTGGGTGAGTTTGTATCTTCTTCCCGATTACTTACTTTTTTTTCCTATTTTCTATATAAGGATGTTTCTGTTTATTTTTAAATTACTAAAGAATTTACTTGTTCTGTAATATATGTACTTTTGTGAGAAGGGTTCATTTGTGATAGCTATTTTTTGCTATCCATCAATATTTTCAATAGTCTGTTATTTTTTAATATGGCTTTTCCTATTGAAACACCAAGCTGGGCAAGCATAAATTAATATAGGCCTTATACAAAGTATGTATAACAGTAATTCGTTATTTGTAGATAAGTGAGAATTTTTCATTAAAATAGAGAAACATTTTAAACATTTCTTTAGTTGGTTTAACGCAAGTGACATTAATGTAACGGCTGAAAGTAGGCCTATTATCTATATAAGGCTTAAATATATTATAGAGTTTCTATAATTAATTTTCGTATTATGTGGGAGCATGGTGGGTGACAGTGGGCCATCTTTTTGTACTTTTCCCTTCTGGTTCCACAACAAAGGCACCCAGTAGTGGTGTTTCAGACATAGACCAAAGACCAAAGATGCGGTTGCCTGCGGTTTCAGGTCACAGCGAGGACGCCCAGCTGGACGACCTGCTGAACATGCTCTGGCAGGAGACCACCACCCAGCGAGCCAGTGCGTTCGACCTGACCACCCAGCCCCAGCCGTACTTCGAGGCGGGGCTCAGCCCGGCCAACAATAGCGTACAACTGGGCGGCGAGATCACGCTCCACTGCAACGTCAAGGATCTCTCGGATGAAACTAAGGTCAGCTATGAATTACATACTTCACTCGAACATTCCCAAATTGCGACTAGCATTCTGAACACTAAAGTCGAGAAAAGGAAACCAGACGCGACTTTTAGCTTTGGGTCATTTAAGGTTCATAATTAGTAACTAAAGTCACATATTATATTATTTAAAATGGCCTTTCAAATCAGAATAATAATAATCAGATACAGAATATTCCTTTTTTTTTTTTAAAGTAACAAATTTCATATTATTATAATAGATATGTAAACTCATGTAATTCAGAATTATTAGCGTTTGATCGATTTACATTCGAAATAAAAATATTTACAAAAAGTTAATATTTATGTTTTTATCTATATAATCTATATATTCGTTTGATTAAAGTTTGTATGAATATATATTGCTTCTTCTTGCGCCATGAAGATGGTTTCTGGGCCTCTTCCGACAAAGACAAGGCCCAAATTTTTGCCCAGTATTTAAATCAAAAATTTATTCCTCATCCCGAAAATGTATCTAGTAACGCAGAGGTTAAGGAGTCAATGGACACACCATTACCGATGTTCTTAACGACTAAGGCAGTAACACTAACTAAAGAGCATATTTATGGCGTTTGTGTATATTCAGGAAAACTCGTTATTAGCGACTTGCTTGCTGAAAGAAACCTAACCATATACATATACACACAGATCATGGTTTTAGATACTCTGAATAAGAGATGGTAAAGAATTGTAGAAATTTGTTTATTAGGTCGTTTCAGGTTACCTACGTGAATAGCTCGAATATCTGCTAAATTAATTTTTTAAGAATTATTAACACAAATTAGGGGCTACATAAAGTTAAAAAACGGATGTAATTAGAATCTAAATTTAATCTCTCTGTGAGTACTAGCTATTCAAACTGCGTGAATACGTTTTCCTCGCTGCCTCTCTGGAAACACGGTCCGCTTTGGAATATTAGCCAGACCAGAGTGATGCCAATCCGTAGTAGTATGGGCTGTCGATTGAAGCTTTCGGTACACCTGGAAGATCGATATGTCTCCCGTACTTCCTCGAGTCCAAGGGTTCCCCCTCCATCGCCGCTTTAGCTGGAGTGCACTCTTAGTAACGGGCCCCTGCCGGAGTTAGACGGCACAGTCAAAACCCTTCCAGGGAGAGCACATTACCCCGGCGGGTGACGGGTCTCCCGGATTGCCAGCTGTAGCTCTTCCAAGAGGAATGGCCGCCATTACACAATCTCCCCCAAGAACCATGAACAACGCTCTCCGGAGAGAGAGTGGCTCACTTATATAGGCGTACTCCCAGGCTCATTCCAATCCTTTCTTTCTCAACTCTCCTAATTAAGAAAAAAGTCTCGTACAAATTGAAATAAATAATACCTTCAAGTAGGATCCTCTTTGATTAAAGTAATTCTTATCTTATTGAAAAAAATTCTGGGTTTAAATAGCCCATGTATTTTCTTTTCTTAATGAAGAAAATGCCTCACTCCCATTGGTTAACCAACCAAAGTAACGGCTTGTTCACTAACAGGAGCTTCTGCAATGTTTTAATGCAAAAAAAATTTGTGTTGAGACCAATATCCTGAGACTATAGTTATTTTGGGACTCGGCCAGAGAGGAGTTTATAAAATAAAAAAGTTTATGAATTAGCGCTCGTCTCTATAAAGACCTTAAAGACTTTTATATTACAATTTTCTTTGATTTACAACTGATGTGCTCGATCATCATATGGTCTGAAAGTTAGTGTTTTTTGTTTAAGCGTGCGAGCTAACAGAACGAAAACTGGCTAACGTATTGCCGGCGTAGAGAATTATGTAGTACTAGCTTGTAACGATAAATTTAAGCGTAACGTTCCACTAGGATGTCGACACATCTTGCGCTTAATTGCTTTTGTGCGTATTCCCATGAGGAAATGGGTGTTCCGGACATTGTTGGTCATTAGTGGACTACAAGTGTACTCTATCTAGCACTGGATAGGTAGTTTTTTCTTCTTACAACAATGGATATTCAATTTGCAGTTAATAATAAATAAAAATTTTTTTGCATAGTTTCAGCATGAAATCGGACTTATTATTAGTTATAATTAATGAAATCTGCTCATGTTATTATTTATGAATTTTATATATTCATATGAGAATTAATTGCATGCTCGAGCTTATTGATTTAAATCCCATATACTCAGTTTACATACACAAACTCAAACATATATATATAATTAAATTTTGTAAATTGCT
>KZ807541.1:409483-422879 GCA_000696205.2 Oncopeltus fasciatus | reverse complement strand
TTACATTTGTTAACATAAATTCAGTGTATGATTGGTGTTAAGAGACTCTCCTTGGCTCGGTCTAGACCGAGAAAGAAAGAATTATCCTCACCAATGAGGAAATGTTTGGCAACAATGATCAATGAACAAGACGAAGAAGACCTAACCTCACAAGCCAACAAAGAGCAAGGTAACCCTAGCGATAACCTTCACGTATACCCCAAAGTAAACATAACAAAGACAACTAGTGATAAGAACTCATCTAACCTGAATGTCCCTCCACCTAACCTTACATCAACTGAGCTCGAGTCAATGGAGACCGGAGTATTCGAGTTGCCCAAAAGATATAGTCGATACTCGCGACTAACCCCACCTCCCTTATCAACTACACAAGTGAACAATCGATTCTTAGTTTTGACAAACAAACCAACAGATGACAGGAATAACCTACCCACTGACAACATAAATACCATCCACGAAAGATGTAAACAAATCCCTCCCATATTCCTAACTGAGGCTAACGACTACCAAAATGTTATCAAGGAAATTAAATCCGTCGTTAAATCCCCCTTCGATGTAAAACAATGCTTCCAAAAACTAAAAGTTTCCCTCACAACCTCAGATGACTTTAAGTCCCTCACAAAATTTTACGACAACAGTCCCGGGATAAAATATTACACTTTTGCCAACCCTGAAGATCGACTGTTATCAGAGGTAATCATAGGTCTCCCATACTTCCACACCGAGGAGGAGATTCTGAATGAACTTCAGGACATGGAATACCCAGCACAAAAAGTGACTCGCCTCCTGAACAGGAATAGGCATCCTACTCCGCAGTGCGCAGTCGAGCTCACTAATAACAACCAGGGCAAGGCTATTTTAGACTTGTCCTGACAGTATCATTGTGTTGTGCAAGTTGAACTAAGGAGGAAATCCAACAGAGCAATACAATGTGCCAAATGTCTTAACATAGGGCACACAAAAAATCATTGTCATCTTGACCCTAGGTGCCCCCGGTGTGCAGGAGAACATAATCTCGCTCAGTGTACCACCAGTAACACGGTAGCCAAATGTACTAACTGTAATGGCGAACATAGTGCGAGATACCGAGGCTGTAAAGCATTCACTGAACACGAGATAAAATATAAAGCCACTAGGAGAAGTTATGACTTACAACCTATTACACAACAAACACCAAAAAATCTAAAACTTCAAACAACACACAAATCAAAACGCAGATCACACAAAATCAATTCCCAGAGCCCCCGAGACAGAATGTTTGGAAAGAAAAAATGAAGGAACGACAAACCACACCACAGACCGACAGTCAACCTCCCGCTGAATCTATCGACATTTCATCATTCCTAATTAATATAATTAAGTCATTTATACCTCAAATAAAGGACTTCCTAAATAACCTTCTCTCAAAAATATTTACCTCACCATATGAATTGTAGTAATAGATTACCTTATCAAAACTTGACTCTTCTAAATTAGAATGCAGCTTTGCTGAAATCAAGACAGTGCTTGCAAAGTGACTTTCTGAATAGAAATGAAGTAGATATCGCATGAATTTCAGAAACCCACTTAGCTCAAGCTGACAGACTACATATAAAAGGGTATATGACTTACAGACATGACCAGGATACTCGAAGTGGGGGGAGTGGTAATCTTAGTCAAACGACATATACAACATTCACAACTACTGATCCCTACACTTGAGAGGTTACAGGCGGTAGGCATAACACTCACACAGCACAACAACAACACACTACACATAATCGCAGCTTACCACCGCCCAGGTCTCAGGCTTCTCCAAACGGAGTTTGAACGTATATTTTGTAACATTCCCACAATTCTCCTCGGTGACCTTAATGGTAAGAACCCCTATTGGGGCTGTAGAACTATAGCAATCAAGAACAGGTGGGGTAGAGAGTAATGCACTCACAAGGATTTTTTCTTACTACATATCGCAGCCAAGAGTTTTTCATTTTATATATATATACTATCATGATATTCAATAATAATAATAGATATCATATGAAGAATTCCTTAGCAGAAATTAGCCTCATTTATAGAATATAGAAGTGTAGGGTTTCTTTTCTATTATCTTTAGTACGGCATCAGCTTACAAAAGTCATAATAATAGATTCAGTGGAAAAGCAAATTGTTGCACGGGCACTAATGGAGTGCAATTTACGGGGTTTTTTCCCCCTTTTCTTGGCCAGAACAAAGACCGCTTAGAAGCTTCATTGTATTACCGCCCTAGCGGTATTAGCTTTCATATGGGGGGCACTTAGAGTACTATCTCCTTTTATAGCTCATTACGGTACTTTATAAAATTTGCTCAGAACGGAAGGGAACTCAATTTTTCTCTACGTTCCTAATATAATCAAAATTAGCGCCCTTTCAAGCCGCTCCGTTCAGAATTAAATTACTTTCAGACCATCTGGCTCCTTTTAGAGAGATGCGCTCTGCTTAAGGGTTGTTCTCATTTCGTGCCGTAATATTATTATGGGCTACGAGTCAATAATAATAATAGAACAAAAATAAATTGAAGTTAATTTATCATAAGAAATCAACACACCTTCTATTTACAGATAAGATACAATAGAATCCCCCCCCCCCCCTTACTAACTAATAAATAAAAATAGAAAACAACTTAATTGCAGCTAATTAACAGATATGTACAAATCAATTAAATGTACTTATTTACATAGAGACCTCAAAATAAAACTTGAATAGCTAATTACTGTCAAATCATTTCACTGTTAGCGCAATAACTCAAATCAAATCACTGTTTGCAAGGGCTACGACCAGCCAGACATAATAATAATTTTATATATAATTAATAATTCAAATAATAATTTGAGCATAGGTTAAACGTGATATTATATAATATAAAAGGATAATTTATGTTAATAATTTTCCACCAAAGCTGCTCTTCTCAAGAAGACATCACATACTCCCGGAGCCTACATTTCTGTTCTCATCCTCACTAAAATATATATGCCCAATAATATTAAAACCATTTTCCATATGGCCTCTTTTGCTGTGTTGATTATTAATTTACTGACTGATAAATTAGTTACTTTTTTGACGAGTCGGATAAAAGAGTTTATCACATTATATTCATTTAAGTCAGACTATTCAATTTATTGTGTTTACGCCTTGTGGTATACATAAGAGACGCAGAGTTTTATTCTTCTTTGAGTTTAAACGACCTCTGCAGGGTGCCTGAAATTTCAAAAACTAATGGCTGTATTAACCCGCTTTTATATTTTAAAAATCTCTTAAGTTTATTTCCCTACAAATATAACTTTATGATGCCCAAAAATCCTATTTTGTTAATATATACTCATATAATTATATTAAAGTTTAAAATTCGTATTTAATATCAATTATTTAAAATTAACTTACAACATGCGGCACTTGGTCACACCTTTACCATAATTTTAATGGTTTTCTCTCACCCAGTAATTCCTTACAATTAAAATCGCAACTGAGAGTAATTTGGGGATTATTATATATATAATATTCATTTTCAAATTGTATCTGTTCTTTTCAGTAGGAAGATAAATTGTGATTCTATAATCAACGTTATTTTTCTTTTCTTTTTTTTTTTTTAATGGCATGTCAACCTTTGGTTATTAACGCCAAGGAGATATTTTTAGATGTGGGAAGTTATTTTCAATAGGTCATGGTGAGGTATAATGAATTGTCAAGGTGAATATTTATTATGTGGATGGAAATAGTAAATTCTTAGTGCTTGGAAACTAATAAATTTCATAACCTTTATTTACATATTACATTCTGTTAAAAATTAATTTAAAAATTTGAAATTTGAATACAATGAATAGTAAAAAAAAAAAAAATGACATTAATTAAAGTCACATGACGCGAAAAGGTAAATAAATAGTAAAGGTTTCTTAAAATAGAATTATTGTTTTTATTAACTCAAACATTACACTTAAAAGTGTTTGAGCCTGCCAAATAATATTTATTTTTCTAGAGATATTTTCTTCCTGAAATACAGCAAACAAGGAGAAGAACGGTTATGACAGAACTCGTAAAAGGGAGTAAAGGAACCGGCATGGGACAAAGAGATAGTGAGTGGGGGGGCCATAGAGAAAATGAAGTGCAGAGAGACAAGAGCAGAGGTGTTAAAGGAAGATGAGAAAAGTTAGCGTTCTGAGACCCGGGATCGTGATATGCGTAAGAAAATCCCTCGCCTTAGGTACGTGTTGTGTGTGGACACCCCATCCTCTGATGAGGCTCGTAAACACAACTAGTCTTACTGCCATACCCCATCCGGGGGTAAATTTAATTTCTCTACATTCACTTTAGGGTAGTTAAATATTGCTTCCAGGAAAGAATTTTTAAATCTCTCATCTAACTCTCAGTACTGAATACTAAATCCAAGCTAAGTATAAATGTGTGCTTCAGCATACTTTCAAAAAAATTTTAAAGTTTGTAAAAATATCATCTAAATACTCCATGATTGTTACTGATGTGGGTGAGACTGATCTCGTGTCATGACACGATATCATAAATGAGATCCAGATATATTAAAGGGGTATTTATAGGGCGTAATAACCTAGAAGTTGATTGCCCTTCAATCTACTACTACTACTACTACTACTCCATGATTGTTTATAAGGCAATAAATAATGTATGTACATACATACATATATAATGTATTGCCTCATAGTAGTATTACTTATTACTTATTGCTTTTCTTTAGAGAAAATTTTCCCCTTCAAAAAAAAATATGCATAAAATCTATAAAGTTATTCTTAGCAGTATAAAAAAAAATAGCTACTAAGCATTTTTTTTTAAATGTATAACACAAAACGATGGTAGTAAGTGAAATGTAACTGGAAATGTAGTCCTCAGTTATAATATCAATTACTTTTGTTACTAACAATAACGATAGTAATGTAGCGAAAAAACCGTAAGCGGACAAGTAATCCTTTTACAATTGAAGTTGAGCGGAAATCAACATTAAAAAACATTTTATAAGCTTAAAAGCTTTCCGCAAAAGCTCTAGCAGCAATCTTTATCTTGTGGTTCGCGTCTCCATACATGTCATAATTTATTGCCTCTTTGTTACCAAGAATCTTGGCATCCACTTTGCAGCTGCATAAAATAAAAAAAAAGTAGGAGTCAATTGTAGGCCTATTATAGTTATCTTACATGTTTTGGTTTCCTACTAAAAAAAAAGTTCGCTTCCAAGACATGCACATATAAAGATTTAGAATATTGCAAAAAAAAAAAAAAAAAATTAAAAAACTTGTTATTTTACTGATGTAAAAACATGGAAAGAGTCTAAAACGGTAGCATCAATGTTCCAGGTGTACGTGAATCATTGCCTCAAAAAAATTACTGGGATCCGATGTCTCGTTTGATTTCAATATAAGGATATGCATAAGCAGAGTAATACGCTAAAGGTCCAGGTGGAGATATAGAAAATAAAATGCAGGTAACAAGAACACACACTCATTATAAGAAACTGTAATATCTACGAAGGCTACTCTGATTCAGAATCCCCAAGGATAGAGATGAAGGGGAAGACACCTAGTGGCGAGGGGATCCACCATCCATAAGGAGGTAAAAGTTTGACAGGAACAGCTAGATAGGACTTGTTATGGCCCTATACACCCCTACGGCCCTATGTACATCTTCTTAGGTCTCTCTTTACTCCTCACTGACGAAGAGCGAGAGATACCCGCAAATTTTACTATTAGTGATTTTTTCTTTTTGTATGTTCACTGCACTCTATATCTCACCTGTTCTTCATTACTATATATCGCAGCCGCAAGTGTTTCATTTTCGATATATATATATATGTGTGTGTGTGAGTGTCATTTGCATATAAGATAAGTAAATATACATTTATCTTATATGCAAATGACTCATAACGTTAAAGAATATAAAGAAATACTATAAAAAAACCAAAGTCAAAATATGTGTTTGAGTGAGTGTGCGTGTGTGTGTGTGTGTTTGTTGTGTGTATATATATATATATATATATATATATATATATATAAAGCGTTGGTTTTCTTGGCATAAATTAGCATTTGGCTGGCTATCATTGTTTGAAAAGGAGGATACCTTTTAAATTTTAGTAAGTTGTTGCATTTACAAAATGTTGTGATGGATGAAGTATAANATTTAAAATAAAATAAAAATTTAGAAATGTACAGACATGCATAGGTGCATTTTACGAGAAAAAAAAATATGATAAATTAAATTTCAGAAAAACTTATTAAATTCAAATCAAAATTTATTTCATTTTTTCTTCTTTATTTATATTTTTTAAATAGTTAGGCTACTTAGCCTAAAAAGTTGTATAATATTAGCCTCATTACTTCAATGTGAAACTTGAAATACTAATGGCTATTATTTGCCTTAGCTGATTACCTTTATTTATCATTTAGCATAGTGAAATGGTTATACCAAATTGACATAAATTATAGATAATAAATTTTCTGTGACAATAAAATCCAGAGTGTATCTTTATAAAAATATATATATAATCCATCGTATATTACTATGTACAATAAAAGTTTAGAGCGTGGTTCTGACACCTTAGCTGCCTGCCTCTCGCTATCAATTTCCCCCCGCTTATACTTTGACGGGTTATTACACGCGAACATGCAAACCTTCTCGCCCTCCATTATCGGGGCTTATCGCTCTGCATTAACGTCTTGTCGATACCTCGAGACGGACGAGCTCATAACCCCATCAAAAGCCCGGAACAAATTTCACTTCGGAAAGTAAGAGCTAGATATTATAAGAATAATACATGTATATACGACATGAAAAAAATAAGAAATACCTTCACTCTCAGTTATTGCTGCAACAATCTGTCATTATAATTATATTTATAAGAGCAGCAAACACAAATCTTAGGAACATAATTTATTATGCTATAATTAGCTAGGGGTCTTGAAGAGATGTCCTAGCTCAAAGTCTATATCTTTCTTGTATCTTATCTGCACTCATGCTTCTAAACCAAACGAACAACGGAAAGAACTCTGAAAAACACAAAAGTGCAACTGAGAAGTAATTTGTAAAAAAGAAAAAAAAAAAGCTGCAACCTAATCGTTAGTATATCCCATACCCTTCTTTATATTAGCATAAAATATTCTAATTATTATTGGCTAAATCAATTTCTTTATTTTAATTCTGATTTTTTTGTGTGTGTGTTTGTGTGATTATAATTTATGGTTCCTATTGAGTAGGATAATAAAAAATATTTCAAAGCAACTTTTGTGTAGAATAACAATATTGGATAAGTTAATTTAAATTATTTTTAAAGTAAAGACAAATAAATTCCTTTATTCAGTTCAACAGATTTCTCCCATTCTGCTGATAGAAGTTTCTCTGACCGATCTTAACATATGCGACTAACACCAATTTAACTAAAACTATCACTTCCTGATGCGAGTGGAACAAGCCATAATATTGGAAATGTTTCATAAAATAGAAATTATTAATAGCACTTGTAAAAAAAAAAAAAAAAAAAAAAAAAAAAAAAAAAAAAANAAAAAAAAAAAAAAAAAAGTACGAATTTAGTAATTATACCGACATTGACTTTACAATCTTTTATCTTCCTTTATTTACTGAGAGTTCTCTGCTCACTAGTAATTAAAATTGTGGTGAGGTATATTGTTCCAAAGCTTCAAGATTTAACTTATCACTCCAGAGTATCTCATCCAAAACTAACCCTTCGGAAGTAGCTTGAAATGATAGGTTATGAAATTATAATGTTTTGCGACTACAGTATAATGAGGGACAAAAAGCCGCTTGACGTTGATCTTTGAAAGCTATCAAAGTCAACCATACTTCCAAGTAAGAATAGGGGATAGTTGGTCTTCAATATTTCCACTTGAAAATGAAATACTGCAAGGTGTACTTTGTTGTTAGCAACAGATGATGACTGACGATACACCAAAAATCATCCACTATTAGTTTTCGTAGTTGACTTAATGGCTTACATATTCCATGGTGGACAAGACAGAGAAGCAAAGTAGTTGTCGTCAGAGTTAGAAGAGCAGTAAATTGAAAGAAGGTTCCAGTTTGCGCATTTCGAAGAACACACAATCCTTCGCAACTCTAAAAATATCTGTCAAATTCAAGGGCTCCTTTTCGACTCAGCTTCAAAATGAAAACATCGTAGGGATCACGTAGCTAGAAGAGATGTCAGTGGAATTAAGCTACATAAGATCATTAACTGTTTTAAAATGATAGCAGATACAGATAGATACCACTAAGAATATATTATCCGTTCTAAGTCCTACATTTTCAGAGCACTATTTAAATGTTAATTTCTCACATTTACTGTAACCGATCAACGACCTGGGGCTGAAATTATATTAAAGAACGCATCGAACATTAAATTACTTTTACATATTTTGCTCCCTCAGTTTTTTTCTTATCCCCAGAGCTGTGTCTGGAAATCCTTTACAGTTAATGTATTTCATTTATTGGTATCCTACACTACAGTACAAATATTTATGGGCTATACTACGCGAGGAATTCGCTTAGCTTAAGCAGCTCCTATAGGAAGAAATTTTTTTTTTTTTTTGCTGTGTTAGCCTCCCTTGCAACCACTTAGGGTCATTGAAGGGAGGGGCTATCTACAGGTTGCCACCCCATTCTAAACACCCATGGCTCAGGACAAGCTTCTATTTATAAATAAAAGATTGACCTGGGCGGGATATGAACCCGCAGCGTCAGGAGATTGCGAGACCCGAACGGATCCCCTGAGCTAGCTTGGGGCCCCTGAAATTTTCTTTTATTTTTCCCTTCCTGATCGTTAGGAATTGTGTGGAACGTAAAAAGAGGAAATTAGAAGTGAGGAATTCGACTATTCAATATGAGACTATTCATCCGGCGCCTTATTCACCCACCAGTCTGCGAACGAAGCCCCATCTGCGAATTGTTCATTGGCTAAAAAACATTTCCTTTGGCGAACTCCTCTCTCTACTGGATTTCTGAGGAATATCACTACCACCTTACGGTAGAAAATTTCCTTCGCTACCTTCACCCCTCAGCCCTTTATTACAGTGCGTCATTAGTTCTTACGACTGTTACTAATGTTTCATTGACGGGTAAGAGAAACAGAGTAGAACTTTTCTCTCAGGAAAATAAAAATAACTAACTTGCAGCACTAAAATAATAAATATTGTTACAGACATTATACTGAACGATATTGTTCTACATAGAGTTTCGTTTCTTCACTACTTATGAAGGTAAAAGGTGAATAATATTAGAAAATTCATAGTGTTTATTTCTTCTTTAGTGGGATAGAAAATAAACATTTGGAATAAGATTCAATTTTTTTTTTTTTCATAGAAAACGTAAAGCATTTGAGAGATAGTTATAATTTTGATTAATCCCGGCAATTACAATATTTTTTTATTTTAAATTAACTAAATAAGTCTTGACAAAATTTACAAACTCTGATCTTTTGAGAAAAACGTTAAGCGTTTTTGATTAAATTTTAAAACATCCAATTAATCAAATAAGAGGAAATAATTGCATAAATTTTGAAGGAAGAAAATCCCTGACAATTATTTAAAAGAGTTTGCTTCATTAGATAATGTAAATATATTTAATTTCATTTCTTTCTGTGGCAAAGAAATCAAGACTTCATTTTTTTCAAAGTTAAAAATTCCTTTAAGAAACACAAATAAAACATTATAAATTTATACTCAATTTTTATAATTTTCCCGAAAAGGAAGCATAAATTATTAATTATTTGCCAAAGGCAACTCTATAAATAGAGTATACTAAATGAGAAAATTAACATTATAAGATACTATTGTTCGTAGAACATTATCGAACACAAGTTAAATAATATAAGTTCAAATGGAGAACATTTGACTTTAGAGATTATTAGTAGATGTTTTTTGTTGGGGTTTAGTCAAGGTAGAACCAAAAATAACAATTTTTAAAAATGAGTATTTTTTAATTATATTCCTACGTTAATATTTTAAGCCATATTCAGGGCTTTCATACGCTACCTCTCGTCATTAATATGGGATCCAGGTGATACGGCTTCCCATTTCTCGCCGTGTGTGCGTGTGTAGTGTGTGTGTGTTGTGTGCGGGTGTGTGTGGGCGCGCGCGCGCGCGTGTGTTTCTGTGTGTGTGATTGTTTGTAATTAAACATATGATTAGTAAAATCTAGTGCCCATCTATTAACGAAATAAAAACAATTTCTAGTGATTTCAGTAGGTTAATAATCTCAAATCATTAGCTAATAGGGTATTATTGACTGTATAGACATATGCATTCAGAGCCTCAAATTACTACATTTCAGATGTCACTTTAGCAGCACACCTATAATTTAAAAAAGACGAGGAAAACCAATTTCTTTCTGTACATAGTTGGTCAAAGTCCTGTAGTGATCTGATTTTTTAACTAAACAACATACAATGCTACTGCTGCAATATGTCTCCTTCTCTAAATACACGTAGACATCATGGAATAGTAAGAATGACATAATGGACACTTATGTTACCTCTTGTATTCCTGACTGGGAAGGAAGGACAGGAAAGCCTATGAATTGGTTAGGCTTTCTCTGGGGTAGATAGACAGATTTAATGAATATTCTTGGTTGTGCAAAGCTGCTATACCGTGACACGGCATGTCACGTTTCGGTGAATATTTAATTATTGTAATAAACTTGCAAATTCCATAAGATAATTTATATTTCAATACAGCACTTACATTAATACCTTATTAGAAATCAACTTATATTAATTGGCCATTTAACATTCAGAACCAGATTAAATCTGGCACAAAATTATATTTATTATTTTAAATTTCATATTAAATATTTTATTCTAACAACAGAAAGTTATTCGATGAATTAATTATGTTTAAATTCAACTCTTAAGTAATATTTGATAACAGATCGTACAGAAATAGATGTACGAGAATCAATTCTACGTAAAAAGATTTTTAAGGCAAAAAGTGTCAATACTTTTCTGAATTGTGATGGAGAAAAATTAATTTATGTTTGAAAAAAAAAAATATTGGGACTATATTTGAAAATAACACTATATGATAGACATAATTATGAAATATTTTGAGTCTATTTTTATACAAAGAAAAAAAAAACCATATTTAAAAATATAGTCCTTTAAAAACGGTACGATAATGGTTGTTTCTGCTTAAAGTCTGAAAACGTTCTAATTTTTTTTCCAATATTTATTCAACTATTGCATTCTGTAAAATAAGCTATATTTTGTAATTTGCTATGGTGTTCTATTGGCTGTAATTACAATAGCAAGGGGGAGAAAACGGCCAAAGCCGTAAATCCAAGGTTATTAAATCAAATTATTATTTATTCTATTTATTAAGATAATCACAGACATATAATAAAATAAAATGCAACATAAAAATAAAATAAAAAAACAGGGACATAGATTACTGAATTATTTATATTTGACCATAACCCATGAAAATAGTAACTGACACATTAAATTTTCTATAAAAGTAAAATACAAATACATCAATCCATGCGACTTTATCCCAATATTCCAAAACTGTTGACTAAAAGTTGACTCTCATTTATTACCTTGACGGAGAGCATTCGTTGTCACAAGCTAATGACGCCTATCAGAGAGAATTAAAACTTTTAAAATAGTGACCTAAGTGCAATGCATTTGTCTGATTAAGATACTTTTATTAAAAGAATAAGAGCTAAATTGAGTTCAACAAGTTGAAACTACCGGAGAATTGTTTCCAGAACGAATTAGAGTTGTATTCCATACATCGGCGACTTATCTGAGAAAATAGGGAATGCACTTGCAAAGTGTGGCCTAGATGTAGTTTTTATAAGTAATAAAACCCCAAGAGACCATTTTATAAAACGGATTCCGATTTGTGATAAATTGAGAAGTGTATAAAATTTAAAAAATGTAAGGAAATCACGTGAGTGAATTTTGGAGCAACTCTTATGATGCCGGGTACTCCAGTGGCGATAGTAAATGAAAACCAATAGCGATCGAACACAAGTTAAATAATATAAATTCGAGTGCAAGTGTTAATTACAAATTACTAATATTTTAATGTTATCCCTTTCCCTTTGTAGACGACTGTCATCAAACATGTCCCCTGTTATTACTGTCATTACTAACCATCCCTAACCATCCACTCAAATTCCTTTCCTAAATTTTTCTTAGATAAATACTTGTCAGTCATGATTAAGTTGTCATTAAGAAGGTGACTCTCTCCCTCCATCATCCACATTGGTATGTGCACTTTTCAAATTGTTAACAATGTATATGTTCCTTTTTATTATATATGACCAGTATTTAGTCAAATTACTCATCTATTTATTTATTTGATTATACATACACTTTCTTATTTTTTCTTTTATTCATAATTATTTTTAAATCAATTTTTATTTTTATTTTGTTTATACGTTCCTATTGTTATTCAGACCTGAAGAAGGACTGAAATTTAGAGAGAAACTTTAGAAATAATAAAACCTTTTTTATTAGTTTTTATTTATTCAAAACCCAAGACTGAATTCCCGACCAATCCTTCCTTAAAAAGTGCGACAGTCAACTATCAATTTTTTATTATTTATAAAACAAGCAAATTGCATATTTTCTCCCTTTTTATTCTGAACCATCCTATATTGTATTAACATTTTAAAATTCAGCCATTGCTTTTTTCTTATGAAGATTTTGTTCATATTGAAAATTGGCTCGGGGAAGAAAACTCCAAGGCTCGGTTCTAATAAGAGGGTGGCTTTTACCCTCACCAACGGACGCTCCCTTTACTATTTAATTCAAGGAGGGGCGCACTCTTCTGATTGAAAACCACGGAGGCCTAAAGCACGTGACGGTGAACATACATGTTGATCTGTTTCCATTTATCAGATAAAACGTACACTATCTGAAAGGTTATGGTCAGAAATAGTATTGACTAATTGTGCTCACTCAATGCTTGTTTCCAAATCCGAGGAGATCCTTATGGTATTCAATGAGATTCAATAGAAATCTCAGAAATAAACCGATTTTTTTTTTTTTTTTTTTTCAAATCTCCGTCATAAACTTCAATTTGAACGATTCTCAAGGAACTTGGAATATTTATTAATAGAGTGAAGTCAATGGACTTTTTCTCCCTGCAAAGCGACGTTATATTTACTTTTTATTTATTTATTTTTGTTTATATGTATATATTTATTAAACACTTTATCAAATTGCAAAATATTTTATTAAAAACGTATTGTAAATATTAAATATTTATATGTCCACTGCGTCGTTTAACATAAGCTTTAAAAAATAAAGTTAGACACAATTTAATTTTAAATATCAAGTTGCATATTTTCAAATATGAATTATAATCTTATGTGGATTTTGCTGAGAAAAAAATGTATAGCCCCCCCC
>KZ807541.1:385800-406583 GCA_000696205.2 Oncopeltus fasciatus | reverse complement strand
ATTAAAATTAAAAATAAATTAAGTAGAGTCATTTAAACAGCTTGACAATGTCAGCTCCTCCGAGCGTGAGCGATATATTCGTCGGCCTCGGAGGTTGGACTCTCGACACTAGTGCGGGGAATTTAATAACTTATCTGACCTGTTCCGGTAGCATAAGTGGCTAATGCACCGGCCCGGATAGCAGGGGATCCAGGTTCGAATCCTGGCTGGGACAGTTAGATTTTTTATTCTGTTCCCTTGCACTAAAAATTCTCTAAATTTACGTGGGATTAAATACCACAAATTAAATAATATTTATAAATTTATCAAAAAAGTATTATCTGCTCCTTCAGTGAAGTACTCCTTAGCCTCGTATATATATTGTTTAAATCATAAAGCGCTTTATTGCAGTAATTCAGTTTGGCTTGCAAGTTCAGTTTTCCTAAAAAAGGTTCTAAATGATTTTAAATATAGAAGAATTAATGACGACATTTGTCACATTTAAATAAGAATAAAAATAAAAGGCCATAATATTTTGCTAATAATAAGTAAATGACTCATCAAATATTAACTAAAACATAAAATATTATTGTTATAAGTAAAATAAAACTGTCAACAATTATCATAATTATAATAGAAATTAATTATAAAAGCAATGATATGAATTAGTTAATGAGAGGGAATAGAACAAAAAAATCTATCTGTTCCAGGCAGGACAGATAGAGTACTGGCTGGGACAGATAGTTTTTTTTTTGTTTTTTTTTGTTCTATTCCCTCTCATTAATTGTTTAAAATTTACGTGGGATAATNACGTGTGATCCTGAAGTAAAGTAGGTCAAGTAGGATAATATATTTGCGACTAAAGAACTTCCTTTTGAAAAATATTAATTCTACTTGACCTGGAAAATAAAAATTAAATCTCCTACCCAAGTTTTATATTTTTGGCTTCAAGATGACGAGTCGTATATTAAAAAAAAATATAAATTACATTAGTAATAATTATTTTTTACAAATATATATATATATTACATTAAATTACATACATAAATGCACAATATTTGCAATAAAAATAAATTAAATTCCTAAATATTTCATGAAAAGTCTACTAAAAAGACATGACGCATACACAGCTAAGCAGGAAAATAAATGTAAAAGCAGATAGTTTCATGAAAAATTGTGGAAGAAAATCACCCCCTTGTGACGTCAGCACAAGTCAGGTTAGCCTTATCCCCCCAATCCCTTGATTTGTGGCGTCAGTTCCCAGAGAGTATAAAATTTTCTCTATACCTTTTAGAGACTGAAAATTTAATTGAAATGTCACTTGAATCGGTGCCCAACAAAAATACGGTTCTTCTAATTTGGTTTCAATAAAAAAAAAAAAATTAGTAAATTAGTAGTTGAGGTATAATTTAAATATAAAAATGAAATAGTAACAATTGGCATATTAGTCTAAATAATTACATAAACTCAACAAATTTCGCTTCATACATTAAAAATGTTATTATTTGATTGATTATCTTGAAGTATCGAGACATTATTTTATAAGTTTATCTGAAAATATAATATAATAATTCGTTCTGTTTACACAGTCCTTGACTGACATAATTAAGACTTTAGGCTGATATACAGCTAAATTAAATGTATATTAAACAGAGACGTCTTAAATATTCGCAGACACATTAAATTAATTCCAGAGAAAAAAAAATTCCCTTTGTATTTCATTTGTCGTCGGGGAAGTGGGTTTAATTAAAATCGTTATAGTCGTTTCTGGAAATGAATCTTATTGTCCTGCCAGCGGAGTAAAAAAAATCCCTCGGCTTTAGTAAGTGAAAACGGTTCTGAATGCCTACAACTAAAATATATATGCGTCATGCGCGCTAACGTGAATGCTTGCAAATTTGGAATAAATCAGGTGCCTAGGGACGTCAAATGTGCTTTCCTGAATACCTACACCTCTAATAGAAACTCCACAGACGCCTGGGAGAGTAGAAGGCAGCAATGATGATTTGCATTAACATGAATGTTAGGAAAATGAGTGGAAATCAGGTCTAGGAGCATCAAATGTTATTTGCTCTTTAAAATCATTTCAATAACTTATTAAAAATAGCATTACCATTAGTGTGTTTGACCTACTCACATTCCAAGTAATGGAAAATCCACTCTTAATATGATTCGATTTTCGGAAACGTAACGTGTGTAAACAAAGCAGATCTCATATGTTTCATGAAGAATGATGAAGCCCAAAAGAGGAATTGAGATAAAAGTGAATGAATGAGAGGTGGTCATAGTTCTTCTTTAAGGATTATCCTTTTTTTTCCCTTTTTTTTTTTGCGTGTTAGCCTTCCATTCAACCACTTAGGGTCATGGAGGAAGGGGCTATCTACAGGTTGCCACCCTATTTTAAACACCCATGGCTCAGGACAAGCTTCTATATTATAAATAAAAGATTGACCTGGGCAGGATTTGAACCCGGGGCGTCAGGATTGCGAGACCCGGATCCCCTGAGCTAGCCTGGCGCCCCTGAAAGATTATCCTTATTGTGTGCTTTTTTAAAAAAATATTATAGAAAATAAATTAAAAGCCAAAGTTAAATGTCTCAATTTTTGCCCGAAAGGTTTTGACACACTATTTTAAACTCTCTTGTAACTTTACTACTAGCAAATGGGATGACACCGCCTTTGAACCTAAGCGCAAATGAAGGTTTCATCATTAAACCTAAGTGTCAATGACAGTATAATCATTGAACTTAAAACCTTATTACAGTTTTGTAACTATCCAGAGAGGCTAGAATAAATTGTACCCCCGCTTAATACTTCTGAATTTGAATAGATTCTTAAAACCTTACACTCAAGCAATTTCTCAGGTTGTAATAGCTTCAAAATCAAAGAGATAAATTCCTTGAATCAACCAACTTGATTAACCAACATTATGCTGTACATTCACCGGTAAAAAAAAAATGTTTAAAATCTAAAAATCCCCTTCTTTGATAAACATTATATGATGGTATCTGATAAATGCGTTTTCAAGGATTCGAGTTCAGTATTGCCTAAAATATTTTTAATAAATAAACGAAAAAATTTCGATTGGAGGAAAACATTTTAAGCAGGCTGAATTATGACGAAAAAACTTTTTAAAAAATTGCTTTATCGGTAAAGTGAAATAGCATCTCTGGAAAGTTAACATTCGATTTGACTCGTTCAATATTTATGATGTTGAACGTTGAACGAGTCAGAAAGAAAAATGCACTTCAGCAAGTTGTTTTCATATATAGTGGTTACTCTTGTCTAAAATCTGCTTTTGGGCATATTAAGTAATTTCTGAGTATGGCTTTTGTTGTTTTATTAAAAAACTTTTTATTTATTTATTGCTGGAATTTTTATGTTTACTATTATCAAGGTTTTTATTTTTATCTTCTCGTAAGACATTATATTTTTATTTTCACCTCAACCGTGGCTTCTAATTCCCATATTCTACCTCCAAAATATTAATTAACATTGATGCAACATCTATGGAACATGGATGATGCGGGTGCACAAAGTAGGTTTGTAAGCCTTGAGCTGGCTCAAAAAAATTAGCAGAAACCCTCAGCTATAACAATAATTTAACGACTTATCAAGAGGTTCGAACTATACTTAACGGAAAGTGAAAAATTTAAACACAGCACATTTTACAAATATACTTTTGTGAAAAATATATAGAATATAAAGTTATAGGACTTATTAATTGTAGGGTATCTTTAGAAGTTTTCTAATTTACTCCGATTCCCTGTATTAATTAATTACTACCGAGGGATAACAGGGGTAGGAAAGTTGCTGATTTAGATAAGTTAAGAAGAATATACTTACAAATGGAAAAAAGAGGAAGGTTAGTACGGTAAACAAAAGGTTAATTATTTTTGAATGTGAGATAAAATATTTAATGAAACCATCTCTGGGATGACGAGTGAAAATAAAGTGTGTTGTAGTTGATGGTTTTTCAGGAGTGATTAATGAATTAGCAAGTGAATACATTAATTATAAGTGTTCGAGGCCGGGGGGTCATTAAGGCTCGGATCATGCAATTCATCATATATTAGCAGAAACACGTATACTGGAAAACAGGTGCTCGTCATCTGAATATTACTTTCTCGAATTTCATAAAATGAAGCTTTTGCCCAGCTGATCCAGCATTCTACCGCCAATCTGCTTACATATTTTATCTCACCACTTACGTGTGATCCTGAAGTAAAGTAGGTCAAGTAGGATAATATATTTGCGACTAAAGAACTTCCTTTTGAAAAATATTAATTCTACTTGACCTGGAAAATAAAAATTAAATCTCCTACCCAAGTTTTATATTTTTGGCTTCAAGATGACGAGTCGTATATTAAAAAAAAATATAAATTACATTAGTAATAATTATTTTTTACAAATATATATATATACACACACACACCAGATATAATAAAATATTTTTCCATATATCTCCAATAGATTGATGAAGATCCGTTAAAAATTTTCGAAAGTCGTATCACGGGATCAACTTGATTAGCTTCAATTCCAAATGGGAAATCTGCTTTTTTAAAAAACGACTAATTTTTGGTATCTAAAAGGTAGGATCGGAGAAAATTTGAGATAATTCTCAAAAACTCAGCCGGAATTGGCTAAAATAAAGGACTCATTTCCACCATAAAATCTACTTTTTTTGTAAGAGGAATATTTTTTCTTTAAACAATGGCTGCCTCTCATCATCTTGCTTTCATCATTTCATCTTCATATTATGCTTCTTATGTTTCAGCTCTAGATACTCTAGTAAATTCTTAATTTTTCATTAAATAAGGGGGAGAAATAATTTATGCCTTTCAATTCCTTCGAAGTGATGATCTTAACTCTTTATCTAAATATGACGGATCCTTTTAATTTAACTTAACTGATTTGTATAAGTCAACTATTATGTAATAATGGGAAATTATAAACCAACAGTTTACAAACTATAATTTCGACCAGTTGTCGAAAAACCATTCTAACCCTTCATAATATACCTAGCAAAAATGGGTAATAATTTTATATGTTCTGTAAGACTTTAAATTTATGTTACTGCTTGACAAATGAGTTACTAGTATTAATTTAACATTCTTAGAAATGTTTATTACATAATGTGTAAAACCCAACGTACTTTAATTGAATTTAATGCAGGGGTGGAAGATTCAGTTCCAAATAGTTGTAGTGTTGGCTAAATTTAACAGAAGTTAGTTGTTGATGAGATGGTTAAGTATATTAAGTGAAGGCTACCTTTGGAAACCTGAGTTGAGCAAACTTGGGGGAGTTAGCCTGAGGCCTTTCTGATTATCGCCAAACTGCCTCAGAAACTTCTTCAATTTAACTATTTAATAAATTGAGCAATTAATTCTATGAGGCTTCGACATACCTCCACTTAAATAAAAATCTCCTAAAGGCGTTCTGGACATTTCTCATCCAGTCAAACGAGCAAAAGAATGACCGCACAATCGATGACTAAAATAGGATTTGTAACAATTGATTATATTTATTTCCTGTTATTAAAATTGTCTCATATCGGCAGAGGATTAACCGAAGGGATCAATCGTTTTCCCTCTGCCGCCGCGAATCACCGCCTCCTCTTGGCAGGCTTTTATCGAGAGAAATCCTTCCTGCCCACTTAAAAGGGAGGTTAAAAGTTATAGTGGTACATTAACGCACTTAACTCTTTAAACAGTCGCTATACTGAACATAAAATATAGAATGCATATAGGGGATAAGATCAGTCTCAAACTTCTCAAGCAAGAAGCTATTTCTCAAACTTTCAAAATTTATTCAATGGAGAGTTTATTGACCGTAGATATTATTATTGTTATACCTTGACCGAACCCCAACAAAAAACATCTAATTATTTCATAATTAATTTTTATTTACTTATTTTTTAATCGTGAAGGAAGACCGTAAACTCACAAAACAAATAATATGAACTTAATCACTCGTGATCATCTGTAAACAATTTTATAATCGCTTGAAACATAAAAAAATAATACATTTAGTTATATATATATATATATATTCATATTACAATAAATATTCGATTTATTCACATTATCATGAAATACAAACTTTGATATCAGTATCGATTTGGATCCCATTGAGTGAAGATCTCAACTCTCCCGAGGATTAGCGGCCTTATCTCTCTACAGCTCAAACCTGCAGGGAGTACCCTATTGGGTGAATGATTTCGCCCTGCACATCGATTACATAAATAACCTTGGGTAACCCAGCCCTTTCAGTATCGATTTGGATCCCATTGAGTGAAGATCTCAACTCTCCCGAGGATTAGCGGCCTTATCTCTCTACAGCTCAAACCTGCAGGGAGTACCCTATTGGGTGAATGATTTCGCCCTGCACATCGATTACATAAATAACCTTGGGTAACCCAGCCCTTTCAGTATCGATTTGGATCCCATTGAGTGAAGATCTCAACTCTCCCGAGGATTAGCGGCCTTATCTCTCTACAGCTCAAACCTGCAGGGAGTACCCTATTGGGTGAATGATTTCGCCCTGCACATCGATTACATAAATAACCTTGGGTAACCCAGCCCTTTCAGTATCGATTTGGATCCCATTGAGTGAAGATCTCAACTCTCCCGAGGATTAGCGGCCTTATCTCTCTACAGCTCAAACCTGCAGGGAGTACCCTATTGGGTGAATGATTTCGCCCTGCACATCGATTACATAAATAACCTTGGGTAACCCAGCCCTTTCAGTATCGATTTGGATCCCATTGAGTGAAGATCTCAACTCTCCCGAGGATTAGCGGCCTTATCTCTCTACAGCTCAAACCTGCAGGGAGTACCCTATTGGGTGAATGATTTCGCCCTGCACATCGATTACATAAATAACCTTGGGTAACCCAGCCCTTTCAGTATCGATTTGGATCCCATTGAGTGAAGATCTCAACTCTCCCGAGGATTAGCGGCCTTATCTCTCTACAGCTCAAACCTGCAGGGAGTACCCTATTGGGTGAATGATTTCGCCCTGCACATCGATTACATAAATAACCTTGGGTAACCCAGCCCTTTCAGTATCGATTTGGATCCCATTGAGTGAAGATCTCAACTCTCCCGAGGATTAGCGGCCTTATCTCTCTACAGCTCAAACCTGCAGGGAGTACCCTATTGGGTGAATGATTTCGCCCTGCACATCGATTACATAAATAACCTTGGGTAACCCAGCCCTTTCAGTATCGATTTGGATCCCATTGAGTGAAGATCTCAACTCTCCCGAGGATTAGCGGCCTTATCTCTCTACAGCTCAAACCTGCAGGGAGTACCCTATTGGGTGAATGATTTCGCCCTGCACATCGATTACATAAATAACCTTGGGTAACCCAGCCCTTTCAGTATCGATTTGGATCCCATTGAGTGAAGATCTCAACTCTCCCGAGGATTAGCGGCCTTATCTCTCTACAGCTCAAACCTGCAGGGAGTACCCTATTGGGTGAATGATTTCGCCCTGCACATCGATTACATAAATAACCTTGGGTAACCCAGCCCTTTCAGTATCGATTTGGATCCCATTGAGTGAAGATCTCAACTCTCCCGAGGATTAGCGGCCTTATCTCTCTACAGCTCAAACCTGCAGGGAGTACCCTATTGGGTNTGTATGTGTGTGTGTGTGTGTGTGTGTGTGTGTGTGTGGGTGTACATTTATTATTTACTTCATTTCATCTTAATGACATTTAAATAATTTTCTATAAATGTTAACAAATTAATATATTCTTATTATATCCAGATCTAAAACAAATTCGAGTGAATAAATGCTTATATCAATACATTATCTTTTGCATGCTATTTATTAAATTAAATTTTTAAAATCCCAAAATTTATTTAAATTGAAAATAACTTATTTCTTTGCCTTCTAGAGAGTAAATCATAAACGAAACTCATTGAAAGTGGCCGAGGGGCTAGATGGGCCCTGGTGGGGTAGATGGGGTTCGCTCCGCGCGAGCCGGACATCGTCGGTCTGTCTGGTGGGCTCGTCTCCTTGCGGCGGCTACTTTAACGATTTACATACCTCTAGGGAATTATTATCTATAGTATTTGAGGCATCCATGACCTATATGGTTGATATGCCTTTAAATAAAAAATAAAAATAAAAAATAAAAATAAAACACTGATATTTCACAATAAATTGGAACCTAAATTTCAGAAATTTTATTTTGAGTTCTTTCTAACATAAATATTTGTTGAGAATATTACAAAGGAAATATATCCTCGATTTATCATGATGTACTAAACGCACGGCCAACACATTTTCATTGCTATATAGAGAGTGAGTGTAACGAGTACTGCATATTCCCGGGCAAGGGACGCGTTTGTGGAAATTCCCTCGGACTTTGACATTGAGTTCAACAGTAGGTCGAACCTTCTGCTCTACTAGAGCGATATTGCTGGGGAAAGATTGGATCCGCACCTGTCGTTTAATATCTCGAAAGGGTCACAATTTCAGTGTTCAGTGGAAGGCTACACAAAATTATTTTCACGGTGGCTAATTTCACCAATAGGGAGTTCTTTAGAAAGCTAAAATATATTCTGGTTTTCATTTAAATATCATCNTTCACTATTTAAGATTTTTATTTTAAACTGTTAAATTAATAAAAAAAAATTTAAATCACAGGAGTAAAATTCTTTGTTGATATAAAGTGAAGAAAATGTTTTTACAAGAAGTAAAATCTGTTTTTTTTTTTTTAATTTGAGTAATACAATCATTTTACGATAAACGAATAAAATGAATGAATTTTACTGCAATAGCTGAGTACTTTCCCCACTCCGCTCTTTTGTAGTTATTCCTCATTCCGGCTTATATTGATGTAATTAACTCTTGTTGTCAAACAATTACACATGGGAAATCTGCTTGATCACGCAGCTCCTGAGTGAAGAAGTTTTTTATTTTTACACCGGATCCAAAAGCAATGTACAGCCATGCAATTGAGCATTGAGATCTCGTCTTCACAAACTACAGATGATAGGATTTATATCGATTCCTAAGATTGTTCATTTCTGAGTGACAGCCAACAAGCAACAACACAAACACACACACATCAGGATGCCACTGACTAACATTTACAAAGAAAGAGTCAAGATCGCGTGGCAAATTAAAGTACACACACATCATTACTGGCATAAACGCTATGTCGCTACACACAAACAAATAAACCACACAGAAAGAGAGAAAGAGAGAGAGAGAGAGAGAGAGAGAGAGAGAGAGAGAGACAAGATTGCGTGACTATTTAACACGCTTTATCATATGTAATTAAATAAGTTTCAGAAAACCAAATTAAGAGATAGTTCTGCACCATTTAATTTATAGTCACTCTTATTTTACGAAATTCTCGTAAAGAAATACTTTATATAAACATATATATATAGAGAGAGAGAGAGAGAGAGAGAGAGAGAGAGAGAGATTAGATATATTTCTTGTCATAGGATGTACATTCTATTTTCCTTACAATTTCATGCTTCTAAAAGTACACTTCTTTATTCCTAACCCATTTTAAAATAATAAAAAAACATCTAAGAAATAAAAATAAAATACAAATGATATAAATGTATAAAAGTGTGAGAGGGAGAGAGATTCTCCATAGATTCTCGGTTTCTCGTTCCAGACATCCAGCAGCAAGCAATCATTTTTAGCTAAGAGGTTGGAAAAATATTCCATGCTCTATTTATACAATATAGATAGATTTGTAAACATGACTAAAATTCATGGTGAACTTCTGAAATCTTCATATTCAAATAGCAATAATAAAATGACCTTTCTAATTGTTATCTGCCCTTCAAAACTTTTCATGAAACATTAAAGAAACCTATTGAAATGAAACTAAATTATTATTTCCCCAAACCTCCTTTGCTCACGAACTTTATTGTCATATGCATTCTACTTTTCATTGCCCGTAGACAATCGTTTCAAAAATGGCTCTATTTTATTTCGTTTTAGCAGTGATTTGCAAATGGAAACTCGATCCATTCTCATTTTTTTCATGTTAATTCATATGGAATCCAAGCATCTAGCTTCTTGTATTCACAGTTTTATATAAATTGTTCAAAACTGTTTTATAGCGTTTCTGAGATGAAAAGTATCGACCTGCCTGGTTATTTGAGAAATGCCAATGGGCATTGTAGGTCATCAAAATTACGGGAGCGAAAACGAACAAAGCAGTTCTGAAACTTAGTTTTTTTAACAAAAAAAATTTTTTAAACATCCATGGTCCAGGACAAGTTTTTTTTATCGATAAAAGTTATCCCTTGGTGGGATAAAACCCCCAGAACCAGGATTGCGAGATCAGAATGGATCATGAGCTGCTCTGGAGCCCCAAACACTAAGATCAATTAATACCTAATTAATCAAAACTGTTTTTCTGAATATTTCTTCAATTAATTTTTTTTCCGCGCACATCAAGTCATTAAGCAGCGAGCATATTCGATTTATCAGTTATGTCAATTACCAAAGAAGATTCTCTGACAGAGCTAGTCTGGCACTACTGCTTCGGCTACAGTAATCTGAAAAAGACACAGATTTGTGGTGCAAGCTTTAGGAATGGGACACTGCCTTGAAAGCAATCAGCCTTTGCAGAAACATAAATTCTCCGATTGCCATTTATTTACTTGATAAAATTGTCTTCCCTCCAAAACCTTCAAGTATGCTTCTAGTAAAACAAGGATGGCGAATTCTTCTTTTTATGGCAATATTATATATTTTGACGTATAAAAGTATAAGTTATATTAAATGTTAATTAAATCGCTATTTACCTCTGAGATAAGGCTAGGGCTTACCTTAGAAAGTAAAGATCTATTCAGATTTAAAGCCTTATTGGTAAATAATTTAAGTGGATCGATCTTGATATTACATGAAATGTAAAAACGATTAAGTTTGAAGGAAGATTCTGTTCTGCTTAAACAAAAGGCTTCAATTAAAACACAACAATGGAAGGTTTGTAAATTGGTAGGCTCTGTGAAAGAATCACTGTTTTCATGTGACAGCCAAAGACAAAACACTAATGAAGCTTTCTGACAATGATGTACTCCATTAATAATTTTGAATGAATTCCTCTCTTCAATCAGCTACAATTTAATTCATCAATTATAAGTCATTATTGCAGAAACCAATGAAGACGGATAATAGAAGGTATGATAAGTCATTATGTTTTATTTCTCAAGTTTTCAGCAAAAAATTAGAGAGTTAAGTAAGCCTCGTTATATACTTTTTTCTGCTGCTTATTTATTGGTCTCTTTTTAAATACTCTCTCCCTCTCTTTCTCTAACTTTATATTAATTACTTAGTTGATGTTTTTTTTCTTTCTCACTCTGGTGTTAGATAATTTTTATATGAATATAGTTACAATTCAGATAGGTATTTCTTCCTCTTCATTTATTCATAGTGGATACGTATGTTTTTTGTCACTTTATATACTTGTATAGTGTGTGCTTGCTAGGTGTGGTATTTTGGATTTGTCAATGAATCCGTAACTTGACATTAGTATGGGTCTGAAGGAGAACGATGATGACCTCATTTCAGATTTAAGCCCTCAGGTCGGGTCTGCGATGACTAATCTCGAGGTTGTGGGCGAGGCAGGGAGACCGGAGTCTTAAGAGTTGGACATGAAATGCAGAATCACTCATGAAACACCAAGATGGAACGTGGATTTCGATATACTCGCAGTCAGTAACACATGGCCAGTGCCTTCTGTTCCGGATAGTATCATCCAGATGCCAGGATACAAGATTTATAGGAACTATAGGATTGGAAAGAGTAGAGGAGTTGCTATTTATACACCGAGTTGTTTTTCTTGAAACATCAAGATACTTAGAAGGTCACCCTGAATTCTTGTTTTTGAATGTATTCACTGGCTACAGAGCTTTTTAGATAGGAGTTGTGTATCGGCCTCCAAATGGGGGTTCTTTCACAGAGGTAGAGACTGCAATATTGAAGTTCCTGTCAACTAATTCTGACATTATTGTATTGGTGACTTGTATACGGTTTCCCGCATAGATAATTTCAACTTTGCGCAGCTTAGAGCTACTTTGATATCTCTTGATCTTCGGCCACTTCCTCTCAATAACACGAACCACACATATACTTCGACGGTGAACGCTAAGACTAGGATTGACACCATAGCAGTATCGGATGTATCCAAGGTCCTTAAGCAAGGTCAAATTGATGTCCCAGGAATATCTACTCATTACCTAGATTTTGTCTCCTGAAAACGGGGATGTGGTACATTTCAGGGATGTCCAGGGACTTTTTAGAATTCTAAGAAATATTGACGAGGAAGAATTCAGGCGAGATGTGGAAAGTATGAACTGGAGTAGTCTTATGAATTCTAAAGATGTGAATTTTATAGTGGAGGAGTTTAATAACAAAGTCACAGATCTTTTTGATAGGCATGCTCCTTTGCATCGTCCTCAACGACGAAAATCTGATCTTCCCCGTAGATGAATGGAAAGATTAAGGGACACATGGCGCGCCGCGATTTTTTCTGTATCCTTAAAATGTTTGTGCCGAGGATTTTAAACGATAAAATTACTTTAGAAATGAAGTAAAAGAATTGCATTCTAAAAAGATATGCAATTCTAAAAAGACACGCCTTGCAGAGTATTTAATGAATCTTTAGTGTCCCAATTCACGAGTTTGGTAGGAGCTTAAGGCACATGGGATCGTCAGTTCTCAGGAGGAGAGAGACGTGCTGTGTAACTTTGAAAATCTTAATAATTTCTTTGTTTCTCTTCCTGTGACAACATCCCATTTACCCCTATCATTTGAAACAAATGAAGCGGTGGATGATATTGTCTGAGAGGAGGTAATGGTGGATGATGTTACTTGGAGTTTAAGTTGTATTAAAAGTTGGGCTGCAGGTGATGATTCTTTTTCAAAGAGGATGATTGAGATGGTTGGAGAAAATGAAGTGCTTGCCCATATAATTAATTCCTCGCTTAAGCTAGAGGTTTTACCTGACCTGTGGAAGCGTGCAATTGTAAGGCCTTTTCAGAAGATAACAAAAGCGAGTGCACCACTTCTGGTTATAGGCCTGTAGCACTCCTTCCAGTGAGCTCGAAGATAATGAAGAGATTAGTAGCAAAACAGTTAAGGCAGTTTCTAGAGGATAACGAGATACTAACTCAATGTCAATCAGGATTTCGCCAGTGGCACAGTACATGCAGTGCTTAGCATATTGCTACGATGGTTATAATGAAGGCTATCGAAGGATAGGAATGTGACCGTTTGGGGGTCCCTGGATGAGTCAGGCAGTTCCTAAAAGTAGACGAATGAAAGTACTAGGAGTGACTCATTTCCAGTGGCACACAGACTTGGAAAGATTTGGCAATAACTTTAGCAAATAAAGTTCGGATCTCTGCATCCATCGATGAGATGGAAGCGGTTATTGTAAGAAGAGTTAAAGGCGAGGTTGGTGTCGTCCTTGATTCTGCCTTTAGTCTGGTATTGCAATTCGGTCTATATGGACATTAACAGCACGGAGATCATCCGGATCCAGAAGCAGTGAATTCGGCCATTAGATTTATTCATAGTATGCAATGGAATGAACATATTACTCCAAAACATTTGGGGCTAGGATGACTTACAACACAGGACTAAAGGAGGTTGAATCTATTATGCTTCAATTATTATATTACAACGGATATATTCAGGAGTTCATTCCACGTCGCAGTATCATGGGAGCTAAATTCATTGTCACTTGAAGTGAAAAGGTCGTCGTTCTTCTGAAAAGCCTGCTTGAAACATTTTCTGGCAACCGAGTAGGCAAGCACATTATAGTGTTATTTATATTGTAGTGACCATTAAGGGTTTTTTATGGTGGGAATATGATTTTTATAATTATTATAAAATATTGGTATGTTTTTTTTAATGGATTAGGATTAAAAAGTTTAAATTATAAGTAGCTTGAAATTGTCGGTAAGAAAGGATGTGCATCCTATGACAATAAAGAACCAATCTAATCTAATCCCTCTCTCTTCAACACTCTCTTCCTCTTCATGTTTTCCTCTCCTGACTCCTATACCAGCGGTACTTCCGCTGACACTGTTTCAATTAAAGATATAATCTCTATCACAGTAAAATTTAGTTTCAAAAGATATTATTTATTTTATAACTCAAACAAATAAGATATCACAAGTAAAAATAAAGATATACTGAAAATACATGAATTAAAGACGTGAAAATAATTTAAAGTAGTATAATAAACACTGCAAAGCAATTTTGAGAACTTTCTATGATATTTAAACTATTATTAAAGAAAAAGGAAGATGCAAAGTATTTAACACTAGTTAGAGCAAACGATTAGATAATAGGCTGAAGGGATAAACTATTCGGCCATTAGATGCTTATCAGAAAAATCCAACACTTTTTATTTCTATTGCCTTCAACGAATGATATAGAATTTTAAACTGTAATATACCTGTTAATTATGAAAAATTAAAATCAACGTTTTGACTGTTTTAGAAATGAATAGTTCTTCTAGAGTCAGAAAGTTGCAATAAGCAGCGCTTAGATGATCACTTTATAATCTTCCATCATTGCCGGTCGATCGGGTTTCAGAGAGGGGGATAAAGCGATTAGCGGACTTTTATTTCGGCGCCAGCGGTGTTTGGAGAACGTTTGGTCGGATCGTGGGGGGAGAGCGAGGGGTTTGGATCAAACACACGAATCACACCCCTCCACACTAACACTGGGAAAGCTATAAGCCTTTCGCAAGCACACACGCACACTCACTCAAAAGAGTTGTCTGCCGATGCGAAAATACTTCCACCCCCCCATCGTCCCCAAAAGACTAAACTAACCAATCTAGAATAACTCTGTTTACTTTCGGTCCCACAAAGTTAATTAGCTGGCTAACTCAATAAACTCAAGGAAGCAAGCTTATTCAACCAAAAACATTCTAGTATTTAAAAAAAAGTATTAACTTAACTATAATTATATATACTATATTCTTTCGTTAATTCACACTTGGCAAGTTATTTATCAACTAATATATCATTTATTTTTAATCATATTTACATTTAAAAAATATTTTACTTTTCTAAATTAAAAAAAATATATAACCAGAAACAATATGAGATATTGTTATTTTAGGAGAAAGCTTTCATAGTGTTATTTATTAAAAAATTTTTTCTATCCTTGTTTTTATTGTGCTTACCATATGTGGTTGTGTGTATAAGCGTGTGTGTGTGTGTTAGTGTGTGTGTGTGTGTGTGTGTGTGTGTGTGTGTGTGTGTGTGTGTGTGTGTGTGTGTGTGTGTGTGTGTGTGTGTGTGTGTGTGTGTGTGTGTGTGTGTGTGTGTGTGTGTGTGTGTGTGTGTGTGTGTGTGTGTGTGTGTGTGTGTGTGTGTGTGTGTGTGTGTGTGTGTGTGTGTGTGTGTGTGTGTGTGTGTGTGTGTGTGTGTGTGTGTGTGTGTGTGTGTGTGTGTGTGTGTGTGTGTGTGTGNCACTTTGCTTTTATGTTACACAACCATATTGTAATTGTTATTGTTTATAACATAATATGTTAACAAAATGTTATAGCAGATTGCTGGGCGTTATTTGGTAAATTATTACTAGCTGTTATTTAATGGATTGTTGTAGAAAAATATATATAATAATATTTAACAAAAAAATAAATGATATCAATTAATCCATTAATTTAGGTTGTTATAGTGGTCGAAATAATCCTGATTCCTGTCTTTTATTAACTAATTTATAGTAAACATATTAAAGGGTATTTATAGGGCGTAATAATCTAGAAGTTGATTGCCCTCCAATATGATTTACTACTACTACTACTATAACCACAAATAAGCCATAACATTAGTAGAATTTTATAATGGACGACTCCGAAGTGCCATTATACCCTTACGACAATAGAGCAAACAATTAACGTGGGCGACCACATTTACCAGAGGAAAAGTTAAAAATTTTATGGAATATATTAGCCACTTAATCATTTCGGTAAATGTTTTTTCTATCGGTAATCTATTAAAACAATATAGTTTCATTTAAGCACATCCTTTTTATTGCGTTTCAGAGCCGAATGTCAGATCGTAATTCTCATTCGTTTATAAAACTTCATCCCTATAGCATCTTAACGGGAGGATTGAGGCAAAAGGCAAGGGGAATATTGGCCGACCCTGTCAGATCGTACAAATATTGAAAGCGGGTGGAACATAAAATCGGCGGAAGATATTGCAACAGAGTTTGCAGAGCAGAATGGCGCGAGACGTACTCTACCTCCAGTTTACTGAGTGTTGATTTATGTGAGTATGCACTGCAGGGCCTCTCTCATAAAGTGAGCCAGTCTTGGGCTGTAAAAACGCCGCGTTTTCGCGGGCTTAGAGATTACGACCGGACGTGATATCTTAGCATGATCGATATAAAGGGCGGGAGTCGGTTCTTCCACCCCCACCTTCAACTTTTTAAACAAGACTCTGCTCTTTTCTTAAGCACTCGACCCCTTTTTTTCTTCAGGTCGTCGTAAAGAAAAAAAATAATTAAAACGAAATCAATATATACTTTAATTGGGCTAGGAAACTTCATTTTAATCTGATATATTTTATTTATTAATTTTAGAAAGATATTCCGTCAAAGAGGAGTCAAATAATTAGTCCATACTTCCAAATGAATAACATTAAAGTACTTGATATTCGCCCATGGCATACTCTGAAGGCGTGCTTTTATAAACTCACCTTCAGAGTATGCTATGGGTGAAGAACAAAACTTTTTCATAAGTTCTTCCAGTATATAGAAGGAGGTTATTTCAATAGTTATATTAACCGATTTACAATTAGCTTATAAGCATTTTAAAGGCAGCATTTGTAACTCACATCAGATAAGATAATAAGACTATCTGTAATGCTTTAGCCGACATGTCACTAAATATTAATTGAAAATTTTACTAATTAATGAATCCGATCGCAGTGTTTCTAAAGCCAAAAAACCACTATGCCTTTGAACCAGAATCACAAAACTCACAAAACACACACAAAAACCCATATTTAAGTATATACTTATACTGTCTATACTCAAGAGCTTGGAATATACTAAAAAAATTAATAAAAAAAACAGTAGTACTGCCAGGAAGAAACTTATTACGGTTTACTGTTTCTATTTTATTTTTATCTTGTATAAAGAAAAGAAAATTCCTATACTTTTTTTCTTTCTAAATTGCATACTTTAATTAAACATTTATTAGGCGGAATGCATTGGAAGTTAAGTAAGAAATAAAGCTATTATAAATGAAGAAATTTAATTAAGACGCTATTTTTTTAAATTAACTTAAATTAATTAAACGTGTTTTTAATTAAATAAAACTTAATGCATACTCTGAAATGTCTGCCAGTAGCAAGCTGAATGCTATGTTGTGCCTAAGTTATCTCAAAGAGATTTGCCGTTCTCTTTTAATTTAAATTATATTCAAAAATGAGATATGGAAAATAAGAACCATTGAGTTTTTTTAAATAAGAGCTTAATTGACATAAGCTCTACGTTAAAAGTTATATAGAAGAAACTACATCAAATTTATGATTAAATTTAATTATATATCTAACTATAAATCTTAGGCCTGCTCATCATCATCTTTCTTCTTGGCTCATTTTACCTATTAGCAAGTTAGAAACCAAAAGGTAATAAAGAAACACAAATATGAGGTATCCTACTTATTTTTCAGAATGATGCTCTCCGATTAATAAAAAGTTAATAAAACAGGATATGTAATTTAACAGTCCTTTTGTTTTGGGATTTTATGAAATTTTTCAAAATTTGCTGCAGGTTGGTGTAAGTAAGATTGGTGTGATTAAAATAATTCTGTAGGAAACAATGAACATTTATTTAACATTTGTTAAAAGACTTTTGGAAAATCAATATCTTTGTTTTGTTAAAGATTATACCTTTCCTACACTAGTAATTAATTTTAATTGCTGCCTCTAAATTTAATAAAATTATCTCAAACGTTTAAAATAAAAGGGAAGCTTCTATTTTTCTTGATTTTGAAGAACACGGTCAATATTTTGAACAAAAAAAATTATTTTTTTTTTTTAAAGTTACAGCGTTGTTAACAAGAATAAAGCTATTTCATAAACTATATTGACCGATTTACATATAAGCATTTTGGGTGGACCATTTTGTAAGATGATAATACTCTTATTTTCAATACTGCAAACTACAAATCACTAAATATTAATTGAAAATTTAACTAATGAATAAAACAAAAATAATATTAATTAGATTCATTTTCTATTCAAGTAAAAATAGAAAATTATAGAAATTATTTCGAATGAAAATTAAAATAGCTGAAAGAACTGATACAATGCGAGAGATTTAATGTGAAAAAATAATATGAAGATCAATTATTATTATCAATATTAAGGTTATTTTCCGATGTCTCCGATCATCTTTACATTTGATATATTAAAGTAAACAAAAAATGCAAATTTTATTGTACAAACTCTGCTTCACGCCAACATCAATGACAGAATAATATAAAATAATAAATTTTATATGTTTGAAGGATATTCAATTTGTACTTGGCATGGCTATTAGTGAGGGCCTATTAAGGGAAATTGTCCCCCTGAGAAATGCAATTAATGAGCAATTTAATTGTCGGGGAAGGCGGCCATAAGGGCGGAGGGAAGTTATGAGGAGGGCATATGGAAGGGTTGGCATTGCGCAGAAGGCATCCAGGGGTATTGCATAACTCAAGAGTTAAGAGAAGCCGATTTTAGCCTTCGACCGCGTGTCAGCAAACACCTCAGTTTCCCCATACTACCCCATAGACTTACCTGGGCAAGCTTAACGTATGTAAGGTTGCCCCCAACCATTGTTTACTATCAGAAATTGCTATTCACAATCATTAAAATTAGTGAGTAATAAGATAAATTTAAGTTCCATATTTTCTTTGAGGATTTCAGTTTGAGTTCCTCCCTATAATCGAAAACCCTAGCCTTGCCATAATCAATTTACAGTGGGAAGACAGAAACTTGAAGTTGACTATTTTTTTCATTGAATTATTAATACAATCCCCTGATCTTAAATTTGAAATGAAGCCATTAAATTCAAAATAGCGATAATGGGTTCGGTTGACATTAAAAAGTAAAGGTTTCTTGAGCTATAAATGGATTTCCTACTAAACCTCATGTGTCGAAAATTAATAAGGGACAAACACAAACATCGTGAGTGATTTCATATTATATTTAAAATTAATAAAAATTGAAAAACTCAAAAAATTTTAGAAATTAGTTACAAATAGGCATTTTATAGAATTATCTTATTTAAAAATATTTATTATGAGAATGAGTAAAAATTAATAAAATGTAAAATTTCTGCTATTTTGTAAAAAGAAAAAGAAAAGTTAAAAAAAAAAAAAAAAAGCTAAGTTCTGTAATTTAACAACAATATGACATTTTATATAATGACATTTTCTCATTTATAAAATAAATTTGGTGTTTATGTTAGAACATTATTGTTCAATGACTACAGGTCTTATAGTTCTCAAATAAGCCGAAAAAAATTCGACTTCTTAAGAGAAGATAATAAAGAACTCATTTAAAACTGACTCATTTCCCTGAAAGTTACCAAGCGCTATAAGCGAATTTCCATTCATCCTGAAATTGAATAACTTTATATTCTATTGGTAATATTCGACATTACGAGGTTAATCAAAGGCAGACAGTCTCTGAAGGCACTACCGTACTACGCAGGATGATCCGTTGATTGAGCCCTCGAATCAAAGCACTAACGCCATACCCTGTGGCATTGAACCCGAGGATTAGTCTTGGATCAGCCATTAAGGTGCCAGGCAGTACTGAACTCAAGGGTATTGCGGTCTGACAAATAGGCCCAATAACAGAGGCCGAGAGAGGGTTGTTTACGCCGGCTCTCCCGCGCCATCTGATTACTGCTGCCGCTATCGGGAATGGTATTCGCTCACGAAGATGTAAGTGTACGACAATTTCTGAGTGTGTCTTATCGCCAAAGGAGTCTTTGATGCGAGCGAACCGTTCGAAATTGCGTCATGAATAGTGCCATTACACGTCAATAAACCGGCTCCCGTCTTTCGCATCTCCATTTTATTTATTCATGTACACCAACAATACATCCCAAAGTGAAGTGTATAATAGACAATTCATCCCAAAAGGATTTACTAATCATGACCAAAATACTTCATCATTTGCAATATAAATCTAAATTAGGAAAGGAACAGTTAGTTACTTTACTCAGATAGCAGCTGCAGAAGTTGGCTGGTGAGTCTAAAAGTCAGAGTAAAAGTTTTCTCAGTGAGTAACCTTATTTCAGTCGTTATCATTAAATCTGGTGAATTCAACTTTGCAAGAAGCAATATCATTTACCAGCATTTAACTATAAAGTTCAAAAAGTTTCACGGCATTAGATTTTCATAATTATTTCATTTATTATTTTTTATTTATTTATTTCTTATTCCTTTTCACCACTCCGTAACTACGTTAAATGATCTTTCCTCTGACCATAGCCCTGTACTCCTGACACTATCACTCACACCCATCCCTAGACAATTGCCACCATCACTAATAAATGGTCCCATTGACTGGCCATTTTTCAGAACTCTACTTGAAGAGTCACTTGACCTCGGAGTCTCCTTGAAAACTCCTGAAGAGCTGGATGATAGTGTCCAGTTCTTTACTGTCACTATTCAGCAGTGTCTCTGGGAGGCAAACTCAAAATCTAACTGCACCCAGTCCACTATATATTCACCAGAGCCCATCCCCGACTCAATTAAAAACCTTATACGGGCAAAGCGTAAAG
>KZ807541.1:371225-383930 GCA_000696205.2 Oncopeltus fasciatus | reverse complement strand
TTATTTTCATAAAATTTAAGAGCTGTGTCATTGGTCACCTTTTCTCCTCATGTGATCGTCATTGAAAATTACAAAATGTTTTTATTTTTAACAGAATGTAATAAGTAAATAAAGATTTTTAAAAAAATTTATAACTTGTCTAGTTTCAATTGTTGATTTCTTTAAATTTAAAATATTTAGTTTTAAAAAAACTCAATTATATTCATTCGTTAGAATTATGTTTATTTTTGCTTAATCGTAGAAATTTTTTTTTGTAATTTGTTAGAAAAATTGAGAGTCATTTTCAGGTAAATGTACAGTTTATGCATTTCTTGTAGTTTAAGAGTACAACCATCAAGCTGCATCAGAAAATTAAAGTGACATATACAATCAGTGAAGGAGGATATTCCCGAAGGAAGTGAAAATATTTTTAAATATTTTGTTTGGTTGTGGTTTTTTATCCCACGTAAATTTTAAACAATTAATGAGAGGGAACAGAATAAAAAAATCTATCTGTCCTCGCCTGGAATCGAACCTGGACCTCCTGCTATCCGGGCCGGTATGCTAAATCCATTACACCACAAGGACTAGAGATTATTCCTTATTCTGTTCCCTCTCATTAATTGTTTGAAAATATCTTTCTGCACTGAGATCATCTCCTTCATTGTACAGAACTGCCCTTTCGGGTGACTGCCCACTAAGACACAGCTCACTTTGCTCGTATATCTCAGTAAATGAGAACTACAGACGACTGATGGAATTCCTTCGGCTCTGGTTAGGGCTGTACAGCCTCTGGCTACGACTGGAAAATAAATTGAGGGCATCTTATCGCACGACACGAGCACGGAATCGTCGATAATTATAATACTGCGAATGTCATTCCTAATGGGCAACTAATCACCAGCAATACGATCAAGCAAAAAAACATCCAATTCCTTGTCGTATCTTTGTAAAAAGCTATAAAAAATATATATCACGCCTAAACCTAAAACAAGTTCAGAAATCCCAGTATATCTAAAATGCCACACCACAGATTTTTTATATTTCACTTTTTAAGGAACCTATTATCTTACATTTAATATCCTTAGAGTGTACTCGCTTCGGCGGTACATATACTAAAATTGGAACGATAGAGAGAAAAAATTTCCTTAGAATTGTTTTTATTTTCAAAAGGAATATTTCAGATAAAAACTGGCTCATTTCTAATACTATAACTATAACAAGTTACCATATTTTGGTATTTAACAGGGAAATTGAATTCTTTTTTGCGTTAAAAGTGCTCAGAGATAACCACACTGAAGAAAATTTCTAACATGGGTCAGCTAATTAATTTTTAATGTTTTCTCTTTGTCCTGAAATTTATTTGTAACTTCTCTCTAAGTGTATATATATATTTTTTGGCAGTCTTTCTTTGCAATTTACACTTTACATGTTGAATTGAAAATTTTTTTAGGAATAAATGCATATGCTATAATAATCCTTCCTTCTATAATGTATTCTATTGAAAATTTCAAAATTAAATGTTTTGAACAAAACAGGGGAAAGTTAGGTAAAAAGTTACTGAGGAAAGGAATAAATCTTAATTGCTAAAAAAATACACCCTGAAATTAATTCTGCTACTCCAATAATTCTTAAATGTACAAGAGAGTGGCCACGTTTCTAACGAGCAACTAATCATTTTGATCCGTTTACGGAAGAATTAGAAATTCTCTATTTCTTAAAGAGGAACAAATTTTTAATTTTAACATCTTTTCGATGGTGTAGAAGATTAGTAGTAATTTTTAAATACACCAAAAGAGTTTAAGTCATTGGAAGAACTTTTTTTTTAAAAGCTATATAACCTTTATACATATTACATTCTGTAATTAATGGTTAAATAGAATGTAATATGTATAAAGGTTATATTTAAAAATAAATAAAAACATTTTGTAATTTGATTACAATGAATAATAGAAAAAAATGACATTAATGACAGTCATATGAGGAGAGAAGGTGACCAGTGACACCACTCTCAAATTGGAAGAACTATAAAATTAGCTACAAAGTTAACACAAATGCTGATTAGGTGGAAAATCAAATTTGATGAACAAATAATAAATTCTGTATGACAGAAATTTTAATTACACGTATTTCTTCAGCTTTTTTTTATTATTAATAATTCTGAAAATAGCGAAAATTCAAAACAAATTAGCTAGAAAAATTGATTTATGATGGTTTTAACTATAGTATTTTAATAATTCAAAATCATTGAGTTATTTTATCTTTTCTTACCGTAAAAGTTATACAACTAGTGTATATTATAAAACCACAAAGTATAACTATTATCACTATATTTTAACATGCCTTTGTAAAAAAAAGAGCAGAAACGTTTATCATGAATCTTCATATGAAAAGATTTTTTTTTTTTTTTTATTTTCTCTTCAATTTGTCACAGAAACAGTTTATAAAATCCAATTTTCCTTAACTTGAAAAATAAATGGAAAATAAATTGATAAAAATTGAAATGCTTATATTTAATAATGGTGGACTAGCCCCTTTATAATGATCTCTTGAGAGATTACAGTGAAGACAGACTATGGTTTTCCACGAGACAACACAGTGATTGATGGTGAAAAGTTTGTGTTTTATGCGAGTCTTGTGTGAAGATTGCTTTTTCCCCCACTTTCTTCTTTTTCTACCGCAAACTTTTTTACTAATATAATTCAATACGAAAAAATCCTTTCAGGCAAATTAACGAAGTTAATTCTTAAAAGTCCGGCACGCAAGTACTGAGAAAACTAAGCGAATCCCTTAGTATTGCAGTTGATGAATATGTGTACTTGATCTTTCCATGTCAAGTAATTTCAATTTATTTTATTTCTTTTTTTCTTTTTTTTTTTTTTTTTCTTTTTTTTTTTAATGCTCCCCTACATTAGAACTTTCAAATTATTCTTATATAGAAGGAAATGTTTACCAGTGGATGATTCAGATATCTATTCCACCACTGAAATTATTTATAATTTATTTATTATTTTTGCATATAAAAGTGTATTCCCTTGTACTTTAATAAGTCACTAATCTAAAGAGTTATTATGACTATCACTGAATATAGAACCATCATACCTTCTATTATCCGTCTTCATTGGTTTCTGCAAACCATCTGTTGGCCAACAGAAGATGGTTTGCAGAAACCAATAATAACGGATAATAGAAGGTATGAAAATGCAACACTACTTCATGACTAAACAGAGAAGAACCAAATCATCTTCAAAGCCTCCATATGAATATTCCGACGATCCCTCACTAATAAGTAGGCTATAATAGTGTACTAACCCTCCTCTCAAGGATATGAAACACCTGTTTCAAAAGTAGTTGCATCGGTACTCAAAGCTGATGAATATAAAGAGAATTCTCCGGGGACAAAAAACAGGTATGTAGGACCCTACAAAGTGATAAATGTTATACTGGACAGGAGAAAGCATGGACTATTCCTTGTCCAGGGAACCAGTGGGGAAATACTAACCACAGGAGCTCAGATTCATGGAAGGCAAATTCCTAATGGAGAATCACGAATCCATACGAGAAATCGATAAAGACGTTATTGAACACATAATGGACCTAAACTCAGACATCGGACGACAAACTTGGAGCCTAATAAAGGAGAAGAGTGTCCCAAGCGCTCAGTAATACGAAGAAATGCAAAGAAACTAAAACGACAACATACAATAGTCAAGCTTTAGCGACTTAGAATGAATCAAACCATTCTGCACCATGACAAAGAGAGATGCTATCCACATAAAAATACCAACTATCGAAGAAAGAAAAAGGGTTATCTATTGAAAAAAAAAACATCGATGAGAAACATAGTCGAGTTATTTTCGGAAATTCGATCGTGGTAGTTGAAGAACAAAAAATTAATTTGTAACCAAAAAAGTTTTTATTTTAGCCAACGTTTCGGCTTGAAATTCAGCTCTTCATCAGGGCTGAATATGAAATAAAAGCATACAAAATAATACAGAAACATGTCTATATATGATAATCAAACAAAGAAAAATTAATGAAAATATTTAACTGTGTGTAATCGACCATATAAAAAGGATACTGAACACATTGGGAAGAAAAAGATATTAATAATGTTCATAGGTGTAACATACCAAATAGGGTGAAGGGGAGAAAAGAGACTCGTGCTCAACTGTTTTTTTTTTTTTTTTTTAATTATTTGACCGTTGTGGAAAGGAACGTAGGAGTGGGGAATGGATGTGACGGTTTAAATTGAGTTAGTACATAGCGCTGTGTGAGAGGGGGAAAAATGAAATGGGGTGGTCTAATTACGATTTTTGTTTCAAGATGTTAAAAAAAAATATTGTATGTATAAGAAATATAGCCTTTGTCTGTTTTATAATTGATTCTAAAAATAGTTTATTTTCTTGATGCCTAGATAAACTAGCTAGTAGTTTTAAGTGAGAACTGTCTCGGGGAATTTTGACGCCGGGGTTTAGCAATAAACGGCTCAATTTTCAATAAGTTTAGTCGTCATATTAGCAAATGTAACTTCGTTGCCTTACGTTCAAGCTGCTTGCACAAGTTGCGGCAAGAATTGTGCTGGGAAGCCTTGAGCAGCTGAACTACCAGTTGAAGGATTGGAATGAAATTCCCCTGGTACCCAATTCTTAAACCCTTTAACTGAGTGTCTAATTAAATTCCCTTTCCTTTGTGATCAGAAATCAGGTCGACGTTCAGCTTCTGACTAATCGACTTTAAAACATCAAAGGCTTGTCTGACGTCATGTTTCACAAAGTCATTTCTCTATTTTATCTATAGTCAAGTTTCACTAAACCAAAAATTAATACTACTTAGATTTTTAAAAAAAAGTTATCTTCAGCGAATTGAGACATATATAAAATATGCACACTTAATATGGAAGAGTCCTTGTTTCAAAAATTTAAATTTAAGCGTATAGCCTACAGCGCGCGTTTTTAATTTTGCCAACGCTGGTTTAATGGCATTGATAAAACTATTTGGACTGAGTTGTTTACAATTTTATAGTCGTTTCAAAAAACGGCATTAAATTAAGTTTTTTTTTACTCAAAATAAAAATCTTCTACGTTCAAATGGAGAGTTTGTTTTTTTTACTGCAGATATTATTAGATTATTTTTTGTTGGGGTACGGTAGAGCTAAATTCAAAAAAAAATTTAGAAAGTCTACTTTTTTTATTATTATAAAATTTTCGGCCGACGTTCATAACTGAGTTCGCATTTTCATAAGATAATAATATCTACGGTCAAAAAACTCTCCATTAGAACATATAACAGAAAATCTTCTACATCTTCAGGGCGAAGCTTCGATTATAATAAAGACCTATAAAGGACATTTAAAATGTTTTGGAGATCTTCGATCCCATCATAGGAGCCAATGAATCTCCCAGTTTAGGACCAAGAGAGATTTGCTATAGCTTTTCATTAAAATCCTCAATATTTTACCAGAAACAATCCTCTAAGGGAATTTTCTTTTACCCAGTCATACCATAAAAACGCATTATCATTATTTTTACTTATAAAAAGAAGTTTAAGCACATAAACACCAGTGTGCTAGATAAAGCTCTATTAAAAGTCTATTAAATTTTCTGAAGTACACATCATTAAACATAGTTAGTAGAGATGGGCTTCGGTCAAGGTTGGTAAAAAAAATACAATGCATGTATTAATAAAATGTATTTTTATTATCCGCCAACATTACATTGTAAGCCATATTGAAGGCTATTGAAATAAAGGGACAATACCGGGGAAAAAAGGTAGGAATTATTTCGGAATTAGAGAACTAAAGAACTAGGAGACAAGTTAGGGTGAAAGTTTTACATAATGTTCAAAATGTTTCAATGAGATGAAGAAATTTGTTCTATTTGAGTTCTGTCGCTACCTGGATTTTGCTGTGAATTGTGCTGGAAATCCAGGTAGCGACAGAACTCAAATAGAACAAATTTCTTCAACTCATTGAAACATTTTGAACATTATGAAAAACTATCACCCTAACTTGTCTCCTAGTTCTTTAGTTCTCTAATTCCGAAATAATTCCTACATTTTTTCCCCGGTATTGTCCCTTTATTTCAACAGCCCTCAATATGGCTTACAATGTAATGTTGGCGGATAATAAAAATACATTTTATTAATACATGCATTGTATTTTTTGCTTTCTGTGGTCTCTGATGACAATTTATTTCAACATAACTGAAAATGGCTTAAAATTTAACGTCAGTAGAAAAAAGAAAATATATTTAAATTTTTTTATTTTTTTTCATCAACCATGACTGAACCCCAACGAAATCTCTACTAATAATCTCCACGGTCAAAATTTCTTAATTTGAACATAAAATATGTGTGTATATGTGTCTTTTTTTTTTTTCGACATTCATTTATGATCATTATTTCATCCCTTCTATGTAACGTAAGAAATAATTCTTAAAACTATAATATTAATTCACAAAAAGTTGTTTAAAAATAAAATAATTTCATCTCAGCTTTCACCCTAAGGAGATTTCAAAGTTACTAAAACTAAACATTCAAATGTTTTTAATTTTTTTATTTTAATAATACATTTTGAGATAATAGAGACACGAGTCAAGTAGGAATAACTCTTGATAAATTGCACTCGAAAATGAAAATAATCCGCTTATATATTTTCATTATTTACTAGTACACATAAATTTTTTTTTTAATTTAAAAAAATATTTGATATATTTTATTATTATTTCGTTATTTGAGGACTAAAAACAATAACAATATGGAATGAATTGTTGACCGTCAAGCTCTATAAAGAGAGGATTGTCGGGAATTCGGTCATGGTAGCTGAACAACAACTAATTTGTAACCGAAATAAAAACCATTTTGGTTGTTTATTTTAGTTGTTTATTGTACCATAACCGACATTTCCCGACAATCCTATTTTCATAAAAACAATAACATTTTACAAAAGGAGAGTTTGTTGACCATAGATATTATTATAATATAGAGATTATTTTAGTTGGGGTTCGGTCAAGATAGATCCAAAAACACAAATTTGAAAAATGTATTTTTTAATAAAGGATTATCTGCCAACGTTTCGGCTTACATTGTAAGCCATCTGCAGGGCTATCACGAAGATGAGAGAGGACGTCCTGTCCCTAAGTTCACATTTCCATGACTGACACATCAGTCTATCTCATCTTCATGATAGCCCTGAAGATGGCTTACAATGTAAGCCGAAACGTTGGCAGATAATCCTTTATTAAAAAATACATTTTTAAATTTGTGTTTTTGGATCTACCTTGTCCGAACCCCAACTAAAATCATCTTGGAATAACATTTTACGTAAACTGACTTTAATAAGTGCAAGAGTTTCCTTTTATCTTTACAAATCCCAGTTAGGGACAAATTGTGTTCTGCAAATGAACAGCCGGAAAATTCCACTTAATGCAAAGGAATGACGGATTCGTGCAGGGACTGAAGGGATGAATTCACCCCTATGGCCGTGCACTGGGGCGTGAAGAAATCAAAGGCCAGGGGAAACCCCACCTGGTGCATATCCATTAGTTCCGACGTAATACGGTTTGGGTGTTTTTGGGGGGAGCAGTGACTTCTGTTTCAGTCATGCCGGAAACGCCTGCCCATGACGCCCACCTGCCGTTACGATCTGACTGGGAATTTTTTTACTTCGTAAAAGCATTCGTCGTTTAATGATATATTTTCCCAGATTTATTTAACAATTAGTACTCATTAATAAATAACAGATTAGAGTAAATGATTTAAATACAATTAATTTAGTCATAAAGTATATAAATTGATTCTGAGTATTTTTTTTTTTTTTTTCTTTAGAAATAGTTAACAAATCCTTAATATTTAATGTAAATGTAGCTTAAGCCGTAAATTCTGAGTATTTTTTTTTTTTTTTTTATTCATTTCATTTTAAAACCTAACAAAATTTTCCGTCATATACTGACACAAAAAATAATTCGTGGGATTCAAACTTGAGACATCATCAAACAAGTCGATTACTCCACTTCATAAATTAATATGGTTAATTTTTTTTTTCATGTCTTAAATAGGAAAGTTAAAGCAGGATTTAACTCTTCTACCAAAGTCAACGTCTTCGTCTTAAGGAAAGTTAAATCAAATAATGTAATGGGTGCTCATCAAATGGAAATCCATTATTTAAATAATAATATTAATCGTGTTATGTAATCCCACGTTCAATTTTCTACAATAAATGCAATAGGAGCCAGAAAAAAAATCCTACTACCTCAGCGGGGAATCGAACCCGGGTCTCCTACTTTCGGGGTAGGTTTGCTGATCCCTACACCACGGATGTAGGGGTCAGCATAGCTGCCCGGAAAGTAGGATACCCGTGTTCGATTCCAGGCTGTATATATCAGAGACCGAAATGTATATTAATCAATTACCATAATGCGTTAAACAATAGCTATGATCAATAATATATAGTGCCTAGAAAGTAATACACCCCAAACGAATTTTAGCTGATTTACCATTATGAAAGAAATGCACCTAAAGCCAGATTTTCACCAAATAGAACTGTCACACATATAAACTACACTATGCCGATGTCTTCCTCTGCCGATCATTCTTATATATTTTTAAATAGTTGAAGACAATTCACAGTTGCAACATTCGGTGTTTACTTACTTATTTTTTTAACATAGCCGATTTCAAGGGGTTATGGTCAAACTAAGCTTTACTAATACCTACTGAAAAAAAGCTATAATTCAGAAACATTTGGAAAAAGAAAGTAGTTTCATAAAAGGAAAATATAAATAAATAAAAATAAGAAAGTTTGAAGACTTATGATACGATATTCATAACCTTACATACGTAATTCTATTCCCCATTGTCAAAAAATAATTTCCAATTCTTTTTGGCTCTAAAGAACAACATAGCAATATAATAAACGAATATTTTTAGCAGACTAAATATGTCAGTCATTTAGATATTTTTCTTTTGTCCCTTGCTCAGTCTTGAAAGAAATTTTTTTTAAATTCATTTTAGAATGGAATAACTATTGAACCTATGAAAGGTAAATCTTGTTAAGGTTTTAATTACTATTGAAAAAATTCAAGATGGTTTAAGAATAATTTCTTTGCGGACCAGTGCATCCTGACTAGATCTCAGAACGATTCCCTGCTGTTCCAGGTCTCTTGGATGAGGAGGCACGGAGACAAGCTGAACCTGCTCTCTGTGGGCCCGGAGAAGTACACCAGCGACCCGAGGTTCACCCCTGGCTTCAGAGCCCCCCACGACTGGCAACTCCGCCTCCAGGCGGCGAGACAGCTCGACCAGGGCTTCTACGAGTGCCAGGTCTCCTCTCACCCGCCCATAATACAGACCTTCTACCTCACCGTACTAGGTAGGGTACTCAGGCAGTCAATAGAGGTAGGAGGTGTTCGATGGTGTGAGTATTCAAACACCTTTTCTGCGTCTCAGGATAATCATATCTTTGGTGGTGTTTGGATAAAGTGGTGCAACATTCTAAGTTTGTAATCATGTGAAATTTAAAACATCGTATCGAGAGATAACAAAAAGTCAATACAATTCTTTTTTAAATATAATTACCAATAAATACGCAATTAACAATAATCAGCGCAACCAAAATTAGTATCTTGTATCTCTGTAATGAAACTTCTCAAAATTTCCTAACTAACATGAATGGCTTTATAAGTTATAAGTATTTGAATTCTTAAGCGATGTTTTATACATTAATAATTCATTTTTATGCATAGGAGAAACAAATATATAAAAACGGCAAATTCATTTTGACCGAAAAAATCTGGTCACTTCTTCACAATACCAAGTTTTCTCCATAAGACACGTCCTACCTCCAAGGATATAATTTTAAAATTATTGATCCATGTGCTTAAAATTAATTTTATTTTTTAAAGACCATTAATATTATGCAAATTCAATCTGCTAACAATGATCATTTACTTCAAAATAATTTAAAACATATATCAACAACAAAAATCAAATCAAATAAAACTTTAAATAAACAAAAATTTAAATTAATAATAGACTGTTAAAGTTTAGACATGTAAAATATATTTAATGTTGACCTAAAGGCTTTTTTTTCAAGCTAAGTGATGGTATTTTAGAGGTTTTATAGGAAAAAAAATTGTGTGTAAATGAAACGTTAATTTCTAAATATTTTATTGGCCTATCGGTTAAACAATAAGCCCAGCGATAAAATGTCATGCAAATGAGCGACGTACTGGTTGTTCCTATTTTGGAAATGTACTCCGGAATAGAGTGTGAAGGGTGAGTTTCTCAACACGAAATCCCATAGTTCCTCCCAGCCCTATTCGCTTCTAAAGAACCATAGAGTGTTTACTGGCATCTAGAATACTCTGTTCTAGAACTTCTGAGGTCTCTGAGTGAGAGTTACTGTTGTCGAACCAAAGACAGTAGTGCAGGGAGGGTAAAGACATGTAAGGCAATAAGAGAAGCAGTCGTTTCTCAGCGCAGTATCAAGCAAAGGGCTTAGTAAAGGACAATGATCGAGTGTGTACGCTTTGGAGACGCTTATTAGCTCCCGTGTATCGAAATGCGCCCCGAAACGGCAAGAGGGAATTACTCCAGTCCTGTCAGTTACAGCCGCTGGGTCATTAGAAACTAAAGGTTGGTGAAAACCAAGTCAGGTGGTTAAGTTCCCACAGAAGAAGAGTGAACTATTATTCTAGGTCCGAGTGAAACTATCTCGCTGGTTCTTTGTCCGAAATGTGGATTTATTGCTCCTCTACTCCCGTTAAATCCCTAACCTCATTGAACAAAGTCCTACACCTCCTGAATCATTCCTCATTTAGAAATTTGACTGCAACAGCAATAGCACTATTCTATACATCATCAAATTATAACTTAACATTAGTATTCGATTAGTAAATTATTCTAATAACAAAATATTCCAATATTTTGGCAGAAAAATTTTACATCCAACGAAATACGAAGATAGAGAAAAGAAATATGTTATAACAACGAATTAAGAAGTTTTGGGTCCTCAGAAGCCACCTAAGTTATTTTCAAAATTGTAGTAATACCATTATTTTTGCTCGAAACCTCCATGTTAAGAATTAAATATAAAATGCATTTTTTTTTATTGTTATATAAATGCTTTAAAATAATTGGAGGAGAAGAAATAGGCGGAAACATTAATAAAAATAAAAATTATAAAACAGTTTATTTTTTTTCTGCGTATTTTTTGAATTAATCATTTCACATCGTGAAGCCATGGTCTTGAGGAATCCGTATTCAACTTCTCACCCTGGTCCAGCACTTTCCAGAATACTTCCTTAAATCTGCCTAGTACTTACTGCTAGAAAGAACTTCCAACTATAAAAGATTAAAATGTCAATCCGCCTCCGAATTAAGTACTAACGTAATAACAATAATTAGTATGAAAACTTAAAAAATTTACATTGCTTTCACTGCTATTCGCAGATTTCCCCTAATAAAGTCAATAATGTCGATCCCCGTACATGAAGTGAAAAATTTCAGTTAAAATATGGTCCGTTTCAAACTTCATATTCATATACCGTACCGAATATATATTTGTGTGTGCTTGCTTGCGTGCGTGAATGTGTGTGGATTAGGATTAGGATCAAAATATAAGGGGGTCAACAGCTTGGTCATTGCGCCCTGACTGTGGGAAGTTTGGAACTCTGTTTCTATTATCCACTCTTTACATTCGCTAGTCGTTTAAGACTTATAGGCTAGAAATGGAACAGAACATCAACAAAAAAGTGTGACAATCACAATTAGGGATAATAAACGAAAACAATTTTTCTTGACTAGATGAAACGTTTTGTTATCACATGTTATTAAGCGTATTTTTTATTTTATTTATTTATTTATTTATTTTTATTTTTTTTTTTTTTGTGGGGGATGCGATGAAGTCGGAAAGGATTGAAGAGTGGCGTGCTCTGGATTTTGAAGTGGGACTGGCAGAAGCCCCTTTTCAATTGTGCATCATCTTACCTGATGTCTCCCACACATAAAAAGTGGAAGTCCCGACCGGTATTGTGAGTCTGCCCCGGGGAGCGAGCCAAATATATTTCTCTTGCTTCACCCAGCTTGGCGCGAACATGAAAAACCCTTGTGGGAGGGACACAGCCTGTCTCCTTTACACTTTCATTCACCAACAAGGAAAACTAACCAATTCAGTACAATCAGAATTACGATTTTCTTAAGGTGTAATCTCATTACAATTAAGTATCATTTAATGAATTGAGCAACTTTTTTTTTATTCTTTATTACATAAAAATTAATCGTAAGCAATGACGTAATACGTGTAAATGAAATAACACACACAAAAAAATCGGGGCGCCATAATAGCTTCAGGAGATCCGTTCGGGTCTCGCAATCCTGGCGCTGCGGGTTCAAATCCCGCTCAGGGCAAGCTTTAATCTATAAATAAAAGCTTTTCCTGAAACATGGATGTTTAAAATGGGATGGAAACTTGTAGAATGTCCCTCCCTCTAAGTCATTAAGAGGTTGAAAGAGAAGCTAACACTTTAAAAAAATTCCTTTCTAGCCCCCTCCTGAGTGTGAAATCCAAATGCATCTAGTGTTTTATCACTCTTGTATTTATTCATCAGAAAAAAAATTAAGTAGAAAACAACAATAAAAGGTTAGTTCTATAACAATAAAATTGTATAAAAAACTTTGGCAGGACAGACTACATAAGATGGCGGCAGAGCAGACCCTTTTTTTTTA
>KZ807541.1:329359-349700 GCA_000696205.2 Oncopeltus fasciatus | reverse complement strand
AGCGATATATTCGTCGGCCTCGGAGGTTGGACTCTCGACACTAGTGCGGGGAATTTAATAACTTATCAGACTTGTCTCGGTAGCATAAGTGGCAAATGCACCGGCCCGGATAGCAGGGGATCCAGGTTCGAGTCCTGGCTGGGACAGTTAGATTTTTTATTCTGTTCCCTTACACTAAAAAATTATCTAAATTTACGTGGGATTAAAGACCACAAAATAAATAATATTTATAAGATAGTAACTAAAGTTTGTTTTAGCTTTACGTTATTAATTTTGTTTTCGAAAATGTGGTTTTCATAATTTATAATTTCTGTTACGGAAATTTTAAAAAGAAAGCAGCGTAGTAGAAGCTTTCTTCAGGGCAAATCTAAATTTGTTTTGTATGAAAACGAATTTGAGTGTTAGAGAGAAATAAAAGTGATAAACTGTCAAGAATAGAAGATAAATGTCCTTATTATAATAAGTGTATACAAATAATTATACAGCAAAGATTAATTTCCCAGTGATTATTTTCAATAATATTTTCACAATGGACGCTTAGGAATATAGCTACAGAGTTGACCGCCCCCTCCGTCCCTTTTTGGCTAAAAGCCAGCCTTATAATATCTTCTACCTTATCCTTTATTTATTTATTTTTTCTGGAATCAAACTATTCATTTATATACATTATAATTAATAAAAACAAGATAAGTCTGTTTATTTTAAGCGACAATAGAAAAACTGATTTTTTCCTTTAATCAAAAGAAAGAATTGTAAAACAGGCGTTTCATGTAGATATTAGTTTTCTATAATTAGCACCGTTATTTTTGAAACTTCTTTTTTCTTTTTTTTTCTTTTTTAAATAAAACTTTTTTTTTTTCAATTTTTCTTTTTTTCTGAATTTAGATTTTTCTTTTCCCTTCAGTAGAAAAATTGAAAGACAAATTCTTAATTATCTTGGAGGAAGTTAGTGCCCCTTAAGAAATGCTAAACTTAAACATTAAATACAAACATTGATTACATAAATATGGCTAATTGAAAGCCGATAGTATCTGAAAAGTTTATCGAAGAAAACCAGTTAAAACTTTAGTAAAAGGGGTGGGGAGGGATGACTTCCGTTAATTTACCTAATCTTAATGTTTGCGGACTCCTCACTAAAGCCATCACAGCCGGGAGAAGAAGAATTTCACTCGAGATACCGTTCTAAATTCTAGTGCATTAATTAGGTGAAATTCAAAGCAGAGTTAATTGTATATCAACTAACTTTTAGATGAGCATGTAAGAGCTGAACTATTGGATGATTAATACAATTAATCAATTGATTATTCAAACCAGACAGATAAGTTTGGGTGTGAAATTTTCACCGAAATTTCAGAGAAATCGAACGATAAATTGGCCAAATATATTGATCCACTAAACGTCTTTGAAAAATAAATGAGCTGCAGAAACAACACCAGCGGTATTAGTTGTTTTAAATAAATTGGCCGATAATATATACAATACTCAAAAAATAACTTCTCTGTATTTTACTACTTTTTAAATTAAGTAATAAATATTACTTAAATATAAATATAGTTATTAGTTAAAGTTCATAGATATTTTATTTTCCTCATTGTCCAAAGAGCTAACCAACAGACAAATTAATCATTTTTACATTCAAGAGATTACGAATTAAAAATAAATCGTTAAAATCACGAAGTATATCGTAGATAAACAAAAGATAAAACTAACATATAAATCGCTGATATAAACGTGAGTGATTACAGATTTTTCTAAATTTTCACGATAAATTTCCAACTTTATCTGTCAAAAACACTTAAATAATTACCACTGGATATTAGCGATATTTATAAACTAAATCTATAATGATTTTCACTAGTATATCTGAAATCTCTCAGATGAACCAATTAAAAACACTAATATATAAATCTGATGGATAAACTTCACTAATTTGCCAAACGCTCCATATTATATATATATATACTCTACTCTTCATCACGACCTTATCTCCATCTTAGGTTGTACTCCATATTTAATGGGAATTGCCTTTTATACCTACGGGCAGGTGTGACACCCAGGGGAGGTTGCCCTGAGGTGTGTACAGATTGTGGCCTCTTGGTGATGGTGTTAGTTTTTAGTGTACTGTTCTGGTGAGAGTGAGGAGGGGCTTTACTGTGCTCAGGAAAGGGGGATCGCAACGCCCCAGCAGTCGCCCTCATCGACATGCTCCATGCTTATATTATTATTAACTTTATTATTTTTTATTTTTTTTATATATAGAACCTGGATCCCCTGCTNTATTTTTTATTTTTTTTATATATATTTTCTTACTATTAGTACTTTTGTATATACTACAAATATCATTTTCACCTTTAACAATATTAGAAGATACAAAAAATATGCAGAATATGATTTATTAAAAAAGTGTTAAAGCCAAAAAAATTGATGATTGGTTGGCATTTTTGCACTATTGTTCATTCAGCGTTAACATTTTTCCTTGATAAACTTATTTCTTAATAACTATTTAACTAAAAAGTTTGCTTTCTGTTGTAAAAATAAGGAAAAAAAATAAAAGACATGAGAAAGGATGAATTCTGGACGAATAATAATTCAGGGAAATTTCATCCACTAAAACTTAAATGAATGGTGCTAGGAATACAACCTCTTGGAACAGGGTTAAAAGTAACTCTGACTGGCGACTCCATATTCCTCTAAGTATAAAAATATAACATAAATAGAAGCTTGTCCTGAGCCATGGGTGTTTAAAATGGGGTGACAACCTGTAGATAGCTCCTCCCTCCAATGACCCTAAGTGGTTGCAAGGGAGGCTAACACAGCAAAAAAATAAATAAATAAAAAGATGCAATTCATAGGACAGTAGAAAAGCAATGTTAAAGATAACATAGTTGGAGGTTCTTTGGCCGTCGAGTATTATGCTAGAGAAATTAGTCAGGGTTTTCGGCCAGGAAAAAATATCAGAAATAAAATACCCCAAAACTGTAGGGTCCAGTATTAGGTTGACCATCATCAGAAACGGATCGGCTGAGTACACTTATCTAACTTTTTATACCTCATTTCGCTTTAATTTTAATTTTCTTTTAGTTTATTTTTTCTATCATAATATTTTGTTTTATTTTAATTTTATAATTACTATTAAGGTAATAGTTATTACTAATAATTATAATGGAGGGTCCCTTTTGGGGCTCTTCAAGCCCTAAACGGAAAAAAACAAAAAAACTTTAGAAAATAAAAATATTNTAATAATTATAATGGACGGTCCCTTTTGGGGCTCTTCAAGCTCAAAACGAAAAAAAACAAAAAACTTTTGAAAATTAAAAATATTAACATCTTACCTGAACATTATCATACGTATGTTGAACAAAAAATTAAATTTGTTATTTTCAAGACATTAGGAGAGGAAGGACCTTAAAAACGTTTCACCTTTTATTATAAATAAGGCTATAACGGCCTGTGCCGGTGAAGCGATCTATATAAAAAAAACTCAGAGATTGCAGTATTTTGATTGAATGTCATTATGACACTCAGTCATCAAAATTATTAAATTTAAAATCATTTTTTGATATCCCAGTAACATCTGAACCACATCAAAGATTAAACAGTAGTAAAAGGATAATAAATTCCACTGAATTATCGTGCGTGTTGACTACTGAAATATTAACTGAGTTTCAGTCACAAAATGTCATAGAAGACAAACAAATAATTAACAAGACAAAAGGCCCTACTCCTAGATTTATTCTCACATTTGGCACACCTCACTTACCTTCATTTATTAAAGCAGGATAACTAAAGCTAAATGTCACTCCTTATATACCATCACCTTTACGGTGTTTTAATTAACTGAAGCTAACCTGTAACAGCAGTTAGCTGACCTCTCGCTCATTGATGTATCGAATGATGCAAACACTGTTTTTGGTCAAATAAAAAATATAATAATAGCAGCAGCAGAAAAAAACAATCCCTAAAACAAAGTCTCTTCCCAGGTATGTTCCAGTACCCTGGTGGAATAATGAATGCCAAAAAGCAAGAACAAATAGGTTAAAATTTCTTAGGCAAGTAAAGAAATGTCCAACAGATAGCCTAATAAAAGCCTATAACCATACCAAAGTCCTTTTGTCTTCAAAGTCATTTTCCTAATCCTCACCGAAACCCTGACTAATTTCTCCAGTTAAGGATAACAATTTATAACCGATTTTAAACATCCAGCGTAATTTTAGAATATTGCAATTCCATTACGTCGCCTAGTAGAAATTCTAATTTAAATCAATTTGAATCCATTTACTAGGTAAATATGCATACAAATATATTATTTTATATATTCCATTAGTTCTTTAAAAATTTATGGCTTTAAAGTAGAGTTTGAAAGTGTTCTATTTCATATATACATATATCTAAACTTATATTGAATACATGTAAACTTATATGTATATATATATATATAAGTAGGTGTGTGTGTGTGTGTGTGTTTACCTCACAGCTTCAAATATGAAACTGTCTCCATCAGTACCCTCCGACGGAGCAGAGAGAAATATTAGGAAATACTCGTTTTTCGAGCCGACGAACCGGATAAAAAAAAACATCCCTCAGCAGGATAAATCGCTCCTCTCAGAACGGCTAATGAACATTCGGAAAGTGGTATTCGGATAGGACCTCGAGTGGGGGTTTAATCTCATTAATTTTCATTTTTTGACCAGATGGGAATTATCGCCGAAATATGCTAACAGGTTTCGTTTTCATGATTTAATTTATTTCAGGTTCCGCTCCCAGCTTGCCATTATAGCCCTATATCCGCTTATCAATTTCTATACATCTCATTTGCCATTACCTGCTAATTTTCTCTTTTACATAGTGGCATTTTCACGGAAAAATAATTGAAATGAATTTCGAAATATTTTTGAATATATTACAAAATTCTATAAAGCTCTACAGATCAATGGGCAACAAATCCATTTTTATTCATATTATTTCTACATTCATTCTTATAAATTTTATATTCTTTTTAAATAAGACATACTCTGGTCCCACTTCACAACAAAACAGTAAAAGAAAATGGACATTTTGGAGGTAAATTGTTGACCGACAAGATTCATAAAGATTAGATTGTCAGGAAATCGGTCTTGATAGTTGAAGAATTAAAAACTAATTTTTAACCAAAAAAAGTTTGTATTTGTAACCAACGTTTTAGCTTGCATCTTAGGCCTTCATCAGGGCAAATAGGGTGATGGTAAGAGAGAGACTCGTGTTCAAATGTGTCTACTTCGTGGATGATGACATATGTAGACACAGAAGAACACGAGTCTCTCTCTTACCATCACCCTATTTGACCTGATGAACCCCACCCTCCATGACTAATTGGTTGTAAAGGAAGCTAACGCTTATTAAAAAAAGAAGAAATATATTATANCAAATTAAAAAGTAGAATACAATTAGTACAGTAAAAAATACAAGCAGAATAAAAATATCAACTATTAAATATATAAGACCTAAATAATGGACAATGGCAAAATTTTGCCTATTTTGAAAATAAATCTTAAAAATATATTTAAAAATCATGCCTGAAAAAAGTCAAGAGTGGGTTCCAAACTTTGAAAAATGTTAAGGATAATAATGGGCAAACTATATTGGAAAAGATATATTAAAAATGGAAGACATGTCAAAAATAAATTATTCAAAATTTAATTTTGAGTGACACATTCGTACCATGATAGGTTATTAATATTAATCATGGATTGAATGAAATCCGTAAATATAAAAGATGCAATGGAAAAATTTAACTTATAATGTTGCATGTCATTACTTCACAAGATGATTATACAAGGAAATTCTTCCGTACTTCACTAGCCATGATAAGATAAAATTATTAGATTGTTTAATTATGGATTATGTATCGAATTTAAGTTTGATTACTTCCATTGGTGCATTACTAAATGCTGCTGCCTATTACTTATATGTCTGTAAAAATTCAGTTGTAATAGTAGGAGATTTTGAAAAAAATTATAAATTTAAAAAAAAATATCTTCGCCAAGAAATGAAGGGAAAGGTATATTTTATCTTCACAGCTTGACTGGGAGGGGCTTGTTAAGAAGGTAAAAACGTCAGTTAAGACCAAGATAGCTCAAGTCCGCAAATCCGTCCTCTGCCTTCGCGTCCCCATCTTCGTGCTCTTTGGCCCTCATTTAGAAGAGTCGCTGGGGAAAAGCTGGTTCATCTCCTTGACGCTTATTATGGAAACAGTATTTCACATTCCACGCCGACCTCTCAGATTGCCTTCCCCCTCTTCGTCTTACAAACCCAGCCCTCCCCCCCCCCCCCAACTACAATGAATTTACTGGCGTATTTCTCGAGATACTTCCTACTCTCCTAGGAAGGGTAATTTCTAATGCCACGCATTGTCAATTTGTTGTTAATATGGGAAATAACTTACTGAAATTACAAGCAAAAGACAATGTTATATTCTGTTATACATATGTTACTTAAATGAATTCTTTATGCTAGAAAAGAGAAAGCAGATAAGAGTGTATACTTACTTTTTATCGGCTCTGTCCTAAACGTAATTTTAGTTCGGAAAAAACAATCACAATTGTGGTAACATGTGTGAAACCAAGGAATCGCCTGTTCTTCATCCAGGATTTAAATATTTTAGTGCGTCACTTTTACTTTCCAAGTATTTTTTCAGGGTCTGCTTGGTTTTACGAGAATTTAAATTTAATTTGAAAAGTCAAATTACTTTTAGCAAGACCATTTGAATTATATATTATCCATACCATAGACCCATATTTGCCAGGGTGCGCTCTAGCGGTCATCATTCTTGAATAGACACCAAATTCATAAATACATTATACTATTTTTTTGTTTCATTAATCATGAAATGATTTCTTTAACGCCCTAAATCTGTTGAGAGTGAGTTGAGGTTTAGTGAGAGACCAATTTGAAAAATACTAAATATCTTCGCTTTTGCTCGACTTATGGAAAAAATTAAAGAACTTAACCTGATAAGAAAACCGACATTATACATCTACGTATAATTTAATTTTCCAGCATTAATTCTGTATTCATTTAAAACTTACAGGGGTTTAAAATGTTTTTAAACCAAATATGTGAACTATTATATCTTTTATATAAAATACAATAAATAATCAAAGTATAATCCGTTGTTATCCATCGTCATTAGCCATCTACTAGCCAATTGCTTGATCCCACGCTGATAACATTCCTTGGGATGGTTGTCGAAGAACTCTTGGACCACAATTTCAGCTTCCACAGAGTTATCAGATTTTTCCCTTGAAGAAAATGGGCCATGGATCGAAGCAAGTAGTAATCCAATGGCGGGAGGTCTGAACTATGTGGTGGATGAGGCAGAAGATCGAACCCAAGAAGTTCTCAAACTTTGCTTTGGCTTGACGGGAAGTGTGTGGACGAGCGTTATCTTGTTTTGGCAAAAAACTCCCAGTCGGTTGATCAAAGCAGGATAACGCCCAGACAACTACATATACATCTTTCCAGTTGTTCGCAATAGAGTTCGGAATTCATAGTTCATGCTTCAGGAACAAATTCTTAATGAACATCATAGTCAAAATTTCTGTATTTATTTTTTTTAATAGACCCTTGCAGCATCCGAAAAAGTAGTTGGACGACGATCTAGCCATTGCTTAAGGGTATACAGATTTCGCCAGTGAATCTACTTTTCATCACAGAAGACAATCTTCCGATAAAAGCTCATATCAGAAAGGTTGTTTTACAAATTTTTAATGTCTTAGCTGATTGCTGAAGAGCAATTTCATGAGGGCCAGTCTACTTCCCTTTTCCCCCTTCCCCATGGTGAACAAATGACGACTAACAGTATCTTTAGACAAACCACACTCCCTGGCAAGTTTGCGAGTACTTTTCGACAGATTTAACTCAACAGCTTCCTGCAAAACCTCATCAATATCTAATAATGGTTGCCCGGAGCCCTTCTTCCTTTCCAACGTCGTATCTCCACTGCTTAATTTTTCAAACCAAGCTCTGCGTGTCAAGGACACCTTCTCTTTAAATTAAAAAATTTCACGAGTTGCTGTTAAATGCTATAAAGTTTTTACTTCAGAAATGTCTTATAATTTCGAGAATATTGTACTACACTGGTATGTTTCTTCTTTGAAACAAATAACTAAACTAAGGTTTTTTTTAGGACGTCGAGTGGAATTTTACAAGCTTAGAGAATACTCTAAAGAGATTATTAGGTTTAGTAAGTATTAAATTGGATTAAAACATTTATAGCCCTAAGAAATATTGAATTTATATTCTTTTAAAAAAAAGGTCTCAACAAAATTTCTCTATATATCTACTGAAAGAATTATGGTTATTGATTCTTAATTTCTCTCCTTTTATTAAACAGTGCTTAAAATAATCGCTGCAGTCAACATAGTCGACTGTTTCATTTAATGTAAGTTACTTAAATTCAATCTTTGTTTTCCTGACTAGAATATCCTATAACTTATTTAACCAATCTATTAGGAATTCTTTCAATAAGAGAGAAAATATAAATGTATGTAAATATTCTGCATAGCTTAATTATAATTATAATTAAGAGAATTTATTTTGGAGAATAATGCGTACAGAAAATAATTTTCTATAATTCTTTTTACGAATCATTTTTGTGGATCACTCCTATTACTATTACTAAATATTCTAAAAATACTCTCGACAGAAATATTTTACTCCAGCCGTGTTCCAGTGTCATTCTACTTGTTAACGTTTTGGTCTTCATTACAGTTTAATATTAGAGTTGAATTAAAAGTCAGTCACGTAGAAGCAAATCCTATATCCTATTTTCCATTACAATGTATCTAAAGAACAGTATAGTAAGAAATTCAATTTACAAGCCGGAGAGAACAACAAGTTTAAGAGGTACGACTACTAAGCTTTCCTTTAGACTGACCAGGAAGGAGGAGTGGGTGAAACACTCACCTATCGCAGTTACATTCGTAAATTTCTTCCTTCACAAAAGCAGTTCGTAAAAATGTCTCAGATGATAAACTTGAGAAAATTACAATTTACACCTTTTATGTTCTATAAAATTTTCTCGGCTTAAAGAATATTATGATTATAAATATTGGTCTTCCCCTAAACACCTTCTTTTCTTTTGTTATTTTAACCAAAATTTAACACTTTTAAGTATTTCCCACGAAGCCAATAGTTATGGGCTGTGAATCAATAATAATTAAGAACAAAGATAAATTGAAATTAATTAATTATAAAAAATAAGTACACATATTGATTGCAGATAATAATGCCCTAACTAACTAATAAATAAATAAATCGAACATATAAATTAAATACAGTTAAATATCAAATGTATGCAAATTAATTAAATGTGCTTGAGCATTTGTTAATTCTGCACATACTAACATATGTCTCTTAACATTTCACTGTCACAGGCCCGTCGCTTATAGATACGGGATAGTTTACAATTCTATAGAACGATCTATACAGGCCTAGACAGGCCTGGCTGAATAACAGTTTTTTCTAAGCAAACATAATTTCCTTGTCCGAAATAAGGAAGCAGGTGGCCACCGTCAATTGACACCTTCCCGTACAGGTCTTGAACTCTTGTTATGAGCCTCTCTGTCTTCCTCACCTATATACAGAAGAGAAAGAGAAGAGGGCCCACCCAAAAATCGAAATTACATTTTTAATACCTTTCTCAATATAATTTTTTTTGGGGGGGGGAGGGGGTTTATTAAATCCTCCCCACCCTCCCCATCAACCAAACTCAGGCATTAACGATCCCAACCAACAGTATAAAAATAAAGAAGCTAAATTTACGAATTTAGTTTTATTATTTTAAAATTTCGGGCACTAGAGCGTCTATTTATGTAAACGTGTGTGTGTGTGTAAATGAGCCATATTTTTAGATTATAAAATGTGAAATCTGTTGATTTTTTTTTAAATTTAGCGACATGATACCAACGTGAATACCTTGATTTCTCTGTCTAAAACAATAAACTTGAAATAGGCGAATTAGTCTTTAACAGGTACTCCGAAATAGGGTGTAACTGTCGTGTTTAGGAGGGAACAGAGAAGATTGGGAGGGTCAGGACTGAAAGGTTCAGAGGAGATTGGGGGAGGGTCAGGACGGAAGGTGACAGAGGAGATTGGTAGGGTCAGGACAGAAAAAGAAAGACCTCAGCTTTGTTAATCGCAATGCCAAACCTTCCTGGGGCTTTACTCTTTTCCCGCCTCAGATTAGATTGCGAGTTACGATTCCTTTGTCGAATCAGGCTCACATATGGTTTGGTTAAAGGAAAAGGTCAGTCACGTAGGAGCACTGCAAATTAAATGAGAGTATATGACTAGTTTCATCTTAAAAGGTCTCGACGTAGTGGGGGAGGAAAATATAGTGAGTAACTCAATATTTCTTGTTTTATTCCTACATGACTTTTTTAGGTGACTTATTTTTTTGGAAAAAAAATCAACTATTTTATTCATACGTACGTACTTTGCACATTTTAGACATTGATCACTGTTAATTCGGTTTCACGAAAACTTTGTTTGGATGAAGTAAACAATTTAGACACAAACATTATGAAGATTTACTTTTTATTTTTATTTTTCATTATNTCTATCTATATTATATATATATATAATATATATATAAAGTGTTAGTTTCCCTTTCAACGACTTAAGGTTATTGATAGAGGGGCTATCTACACGATCACATCCCATTCTAAATATCCATGGCTCATATTATGACGGAACAGCCTTCTTTTTGTCGAGAAATGTTTGACATATACATTTGTTAAAGTACATCAAGTGAACTACGTAAGTTTAGCAATGACTGATACAGAACTTTACACTTATTTAGCCCAAACTGAACTTCACCTCATTGTTTATTTCAAAAAATAATACACACATGTAGAAATTATAGTCAATATTTGCGGAACAATATTTTTTGTTATGTCAGTTAACATTTTTTCTTGAAATCAGTCCTTTTCTAAGATTATCTCCGGGATTCATTTATCAAGAATTTATAACTGAAAACAAAAATCATCAAAAACAGTGCTTCAAAATTGCAAGAGGAACTTCGGTTTAGCCGACGGGTTCCATTCGGGTCTCAATCCTGGGATTAAGTAGCAATTTTATCGGGAAATAATAGCCTGCCCTAAAGCATGGCTGTTTAAAATACCACCCGCAACCTATAGATCTCTTCTCTCTATGGCAGAAGGGTAAATCTGTTGAATGTGCTGCTTATTATAAAGTTACTTGTTAAAAATATATATTAGGCTAACTGTATTTTTTAAACTAATTTATCGAGATAAAATTTTATCATTTAAAAATTTCAATTTAAACTTACAATTAAGCTTATTTCGTATAAAAACTAATATTATGACTAATGAGTTTTACCTAAAAAATTAATAAAGCCCCATATGGTTGTGGAAACCGTGGGTAACTCACTGAGCAGTAGATAAGATATTTAAAGGCATTGGGTTTAGTTCCAGAACTGAAGATAGGAGACGGCAGAGATATGTTTTACAACAGCGGGAGCACCATTGAACTTCGATGCATGATCAGCAAGGTCCCTGACCATCTTCACGTTATCACTTGGCGACTGGGCGACAAGGTTCTCAACTATGACACCAACCGAGGAGGAATAAGGTACCTAACTAGCTTATAGAACATAATATATATGACATAATAAATATGCCTTAATGATGTTTTTAACTTTACTATTAGGACAATAGTCATCATGAAGAAGTTACTCAAGTTTTTATCAAATCTTTAAATTTCCTAGCCCTTCTGAAGAAGACCCCAAAACTGGGGGAGTGCTAAGAGGGGCTCTGACCTTCTGGAGATGACGACACGATTATCCAGAGCTATAGGAACCCCAATACTCTCGACATCTTCCTCTATCGCGAGAGAGCTTCTGACAGTGAGGTTGGCAATGAAGTATGCGTAGGGGGGTTGATAGAGACGAGCTACTGGCAGTGGACCGGTAGACCAAGGGTAGACTGGATGTTCTAATCAGTCATGTGGGGCAGTTAATGAACGTGACATGTCAATAGAACACTTGTTAGCTACTGGAATTTGAAAATTATTCCAATAGGTGAAATATTTACCTTATTCTGTTTCACATATGGCTTTGAAATCGTAAACATTGCTAATTAAAGATATTATATTTTCTCTAGATTAATAGCTCTTTTATACTTTCTGCTTTCAAACAAGAAGGAGAGCTATTAATTGGCTGTTCATCTTAATAAAAGACAATACACTCTGCTCGCAAGATGTAGGTTGTCAGATCATCATCAACAGCATACTAACAGATTTAGTTGTGTTAGGCTTTATCCCCGAATCCTCACCTCCTGCTACCTTGTACATAGTCAATAATCTTATCAGTTTAATCCTAAGAATTCAATATTATTTTTATTTTACAACTCTCTTCTCTTCATTTTATCCTCAAAGGTATGCATTTTTTCTCAAGCATTTTTAACCTTTTTTTTCTTCTATATTAGTTCTTATTTCTGTTTATTACTATTTCTTATTTAACATACAAACGTTCACGAGTTCACAGTAGGAATGCTAATCCGTCTTCTTCCATACTACCCTCTCATCTCCTCCGTGTCTCCTCACCCACTTTTTTCCCCATCCAATAACAAGTGTAATCAGATAAAAGGCTAGAACTGCTTCTAACCCCTCAAAGCCCTTCGAGTGATTAGTCTAGTCAAAAATCTCCTTTTATCTTTGTCTCGCCTTGGGCCTCTCCAAAGGGGTTAACGACCTGGTTATTCCTCTCAGTCAGCTCTTCTTAATAGAAGTCACTACTTGCGGAGTGCCACTGACAATCGAAAAAATCCCCTTCAGTTAGGTCTTGACTCAGATTTCTTCCTGATTTTCTGAGCTCTATGTAGTAGCAGCAGCAATAGTTCAGGCTGATTTGGATGAGATGTGGACTCGGACAAACTGACTATGACTGAATGCTGATATGACCAAGGTTAAGTCCCTCTTCCCAATACCGTTCCTAACCTTCCCACCTCCGTAACATATTCCACTCCTATCCATTTTGTTCCGACGGGCAAGAATATCGGCTTTGCCTTTGTCCAAACCCTATTGTGGAAATCAAATGTCTCCTTGATAACCCATCGTTCCATCTCCACATCTTCTTAATCATTCTCGTCACCTCATTCTTCCGCCTACTGTCGGATTTTGGTTTCTTTCCGTCTTTCCTCACTTTGATTTTAGTTGCCTGGTGTATGAGGGGCTCTATTAGGAGCCTAAGGATCGTCATTGGAGGCTCATCAACAATATTTTAGATTTATCCTCGATATCCTCAAAGATGCCCGTATTACCTACGGAAAGATATTTATAGAATTTAAATTTTTAATGTTTGTTATTCTTAAAGAGCAATTTTTTAACAAAGTTGTTTTCTATTCTTTCTATTTAAAAATTCAATTTTGTCCACTCGGTTTGGCCAAACTTTTTTTTTTTACAGACACAAACGCAAGTAGCTCTAAGCGTGTATAACGCTTAAATAAAATATAGAAGAATTTTTACAATAGTAATCCAAGGACAGAAATATAAAACTGGTGTAAACTGGTGAACTTTTAGCTTCTCCATTCAATGTCGTTATTTCTTAACGCTAAACTAAGTGAGATAAGTAAGAACTAAGCCGTAATGTTTAGTACGATACTAATAGGGTGTCAGCGATAGGACTCAGAGATTGACTGACACTCAAGAGCTATCAGGCGGTTAACTGAGTTCGAAAATTGTATGTGACATGGTATAATAGACAAATGGCCACTTGAATGTTAATCTCGAATTGAATGTGTACTATGTATTGTAGCGCTAATGCGCACAAATGTACATTGCCATACGGTTAACATTCTGTACTTAGGAATTGTTAAGAGCCCGGACAATGATACGACACATTATGAACGCTGGAGAAAGCCGAGAGGAAACAATGCTCGATTGAAGAGGAAAGCTCGGAGCTGTGTCAGACTCAGATCAGCCGAGATAAAACACACTGCAAAAGGGATTTTCCGGCCCATATGGGGAATGTAGAAAAACCTGTTAGCCAGCGAGAGTTTTAAAGGGGTCGAGGTTTTTTTTTCTATTAATATTTTTCTTTTCTCTTCTTCATTTTTTTTTTCTTTTCTTTTTTTCTGAATGCGTACGGAAAAGGCCCTAATTGAATAGAAGGTCGATAGATAGAAAGGATAAAATTCTTTTTCATCCAGAAATTGGTCAACTTTCCCCACAGTGACCTGTAATCAAGGCAGCCTGTAATGTACCTTGTTGTTGCTCCCATTCAATTATCTTTCTATTAATAAGAAGTAAAAATAAGAGAGATGAGTTATTTGCCCAAAATTAAGATTTTATGATTCCCTATAAAGTTAAAACAGGAAAACTTCAAACACAAATTTAGTAAAATAGAAGAACTCTGGGTTTATCGAAGAACTTTTAATTCAGTTTTCCCTAATGACTCTTAACCTTAGTAACTTCGGCATACTTATTTCAGGAAAATTCTCTCAACATCCACAAAAACTGCCTTGTATTTTCTTTATTTATTTATTTTTTTTTTTTTTTTTTCATTTTCTTAAGCACTTAACTTTCAACTGAAATTATCTTACACAAAACTAATCCAGTTTGTATCGAGAATAATAATGTTCTTTAGATTTTCTTTCCTCTCTTTTTTATTTTTTGGCCAATTTTTAAGAAAATGGAACCTACGGGTCTCTGCCTAATTTACTTACCTTTCCATATGTTATTTATATTGTTCTATGCGTAACCTTCTCTTTTGTTTACTTTTAGTTAGCTATGTTTGCTCTATCTCAATGTATCATTCTCTCCAATTATGTATCGTTCTAATGATCAATGAAACCTTTCTTGAGGTCTATTTTACATAAATTTATTGAACATTATTTTGTCCATCATGGATCGCTTGCTGAGACCCGAAAGACTCAACCCAGACCCTGAATCGAACTCCGCTTCTCAAGAATGGAATCACTGGTATCGAACATTTCAGAACTTCATAATCTCCAACCAGGCAAGTGATCCAGACAAAATAAGATTACTAATTAACCACATCTCTCCGGCAGTTTACGACTACATCAGCGAATGTAGGACATTCAATGATGATTTATCTGTCTTAAAGAATATTTATCTGAAGCCTACAAATGAAGTGTTCACCCGACATCAGCTGGCCACTAGGAAGCAGGCTGCCGGGGAGCCTATCACTAAGTATTAGGGATCCCTTCGTTTGCTGAGTAAGAATTGCAATTTTAAGGCCGTGACGGCTGAAACCAACCACGATGAATTCATACGCGACTCGTATATCGCCGGACTATCAGACCCTAGCATTAGTCAGTGGTTGCTAGAGATCTTCAATCTCTCCCAGTACGACGCCTTCACTCAAGCGAGAGCCCTCGAGCTGGCTCAGACTCAGTCCCTCTTCTATCTGTCCTCGCCCTCCTCAGGTTGCGTCAACTCTATCTCTGCCGACAAGTCTGCGTCGTCCCCGACATCTCCTCGATCTCCGGCACCGTCCCGTTCTCCCAGTCCACCACAAGAGCAGGCCGCCGCGTTTGACACCCGCCCCTGCTACTACTGCGGCAACAGATCCAAGCACTCTAGGAGTGTCTGCCCCGCGCGGAAGGCCGTCCAACTTTATACCGAAATTATCCGATAAGATCAAAATATTATCGCAGAGCAAGTTCCCACTCAGCCCGGAAGCAGTGAAGACCTTCCTCGCCCTGAAGACCAGCATCGAAAACGCCCTGCTTTCATCCATTGATCAGGAAGCTACGCTCACCGTCGAGACCGATGCATCAGAGAAGGCCATCGCAGCGACACTCTCACAGAACGGACGCCCCGTCGCATTCTTCTCGAGAACTCTCAGCCCATCAGAGCAGCGGCATTCATCAGTTGAGAAAGAAGCGTATGCCATCATCGAAGCGGTCCGCAAATGGAGACACTATCTCATGGGTAGGTTTTTCAGACTTGTGACTGACCAAAAATCCAGTGTCCTTCATGTCCAGTTCGACAATATCGAGGAAAGTTAAAATCGAAAAAATTCTTCGATAGAGATTGGAATTATCCTGTTACGAGTATGAAATTATCTATCGGCCCGGTAAAAACAACGAAGCAGCTGACGCGTTCTCTCGGTACTGTTGCTCCATGATTGGTTGGTCACTCGAGAAACTCCAAGACATCCAAACGTCCCTCTGCCATCCAGGAGAAACTCGTCTCTACCACTACACAGACACCATCAGCTCCACAGACAGCACCGGCTCAGCTGCTTCGAAGAAGTCAGCGGATCCGTAGAAGGCCCGCCAGGCAAGACGACTACCAAACCTAGGAGTGGGTGAATGTGATAGATTTGCTATCTGACGTCACTTTGTTACTTGCCTTTCCATATGTTATTTTTATTGTTCTATGCGTAACCTTCTCTTTTGTTTACTTTTAGTTAGCTATGTTTGCTCTATCTCAATGTATCATTCTCTACAAATATGTATCGTTCTAATGTTCAATAAAACCTTTCTTGAGGTTTATTTTACATCATCCCTCAAAGCAATCAACGGTGTACTAGAGTGTAATTAAGTGCTGTTTAGCACTTAATTGCTAATTGTCCAATGTTATTGGACAGGCGCCCATTTGTAAATGGGATACTGGGGTATTTTCAGATTTCATTTTATTTATCATAAAAATTTTATAATTCAAGAAATTAATTTAGGTTCCATATAGCAATAGCATCAGGAATCGACTGAACTGAGTACAGCCCATTTTCAATTCAGTCAGGCGCTCCTGCTACTTCTCTAAGAAACCGGTATGCAATAACCATATTACACAGCTCAGAAGTGGTGCGAATTAATAAGTATATTTAATAACACCTCAATAAGGAGAAATAGTAAATTAATCAGTTCCTACTTCCTACCGTTCATCAGTCTATTCCCTTCTATTTTACGGAAGGAAGCGTCTAAGTTCCTATTAGAAAGAAAAGCAAACCAATTCAGGATAAATACTTGACCCATTTAAAATAATCCTCAAAAAAAAATAATTTGTATTTACTAAAACTTATTTTTATGGTGATCCTCGCTATAACTTAACCTACACTTCATTGAGTACGAAGGATTTTGTTAAGTATATTTTACTTTTGGTGTCCGACGAAGGTTCTCAGCTATTTCATTAATGTAAGGGATTAAAAAAGGGTTAATTTAACACGAAATAGATGAAATTACATTACTGCACTATTCACCCTTACAGAACTCTTTGACCACTTAGTTAATTTTTTACCTTTGGAGCCTTAAATTATATTTTTAATTTTTTGTTTTAATGCAGTTCACCGATTCTATATTACTGAGTAGAAAACATATATAAGGAGTAAAATAGAAATACAAAGGTCTTAAGAAACATCAGTGCTTAAGCGTACTCTTTATCGTGTTATATTCTCATAAATGATCTTGATTTATCTTGAATTTAAGTGATTGAAATAAAATAATTAACATTTTTACGGTCTTTTAACCATTTTATTTTTGAACACTCTGACGAAGACATGTGCGAACCTCCCTGAGAATTAATGATAAATAGATAACATTATAAATATCTATAAAAATTATAAATATTTATTTTAAAAAATTACTGAACATGCTCGATGTGAGTGAACCAAAAAAACATGGTTTTCAGTGAGTAATATTTTTTGTTCTTTCGTCAAACATCTTGCAAGGCGTCGAAATTAGAGCAATCGGTCAGATAATTAATAAATCTTAAATAATTTATGACCTTAAATAAAAATAAATAAAATTTTAAATCATAAAGGGCAATTAGCCAGAGTGTCATGCCTTTGAGCAAAATTTTAACAGAATGGCTAAACATATAAAGGCAAAATTATGTAGATTTGTATAGTTTGGGAGACCGCCATAAAACGAGAAAGTCTGTCGCATAGTAGTCGTGTAAACTAAGCGAATTTCTCACGTCGTGGTTAATGAATTACATATTTGAACCATGAACGTTATTTTAACTTTATAGGTCCTGTAAACCCCACTCTAAACTTTTTTTTTTTTTTTTTTTTAAGGGAATGTTTAGTTTTTATAATAACACAAATAATCTAACAAAAGTCCGTCACGCAAGAGTGCGTAGACTAAGAAGATTTATTGAGGAGGGTACAAATAGAATAAATTACTAAAATTACCTTAAAAGCCAAAAAAATAAATAAATAAAATTAAAAGTAAAAGATATATTCCTGAGGATAACATTAGGCCTCGAGAGTGGAGTGGTAAGAAGTGTTGCTGAACCGTTCTCATTTATTTTTAAATATCATCCTTATTGTGTGCCTATTGTAAAAATGTTACAGAACATGAACATTAAAAAAATATACACCTATGAAGTTTTTTTTCTCCCCTTTCACATTTTACATGAAACACTTGAGAGTAGGGGTTTACCTGAAACGAATATATTAACTTTACGGTTTATAACCCGAGAAAGGGTTGTTTTTCTTCATGAAATTAGGATTGACACTTTTAAATACAAAATAAAAAGAAGAGTTCGTTACTTTACAATGTTTAATTTTAGCTTATCCAAACTTCTATTATTATTAGATTTTAAATTAAAAAAAAAAAAAAAAACTTTTGATATATAAGTCGTCCGATACATTCAACAACTTTATATTGAAATTCAACTATATCTAGGGAGGCAAAATTCTGAAAAGACCACTCTACTTGAGTAAGTTTCATATGCCTTCTTTTTTTTTTCTAGTTAAGAAGTGTTAACACCCAATGTTAACCACTTAGTCATGGAGAGAGAGGCTATCTAAAGGTTGCCCAGGGCATATATTCTTTATGGTGTATTCTATACTTTTCATCTACCTTTTCATTTATATATAGTTGTCTCGCCAGCGAGTTTTACCAATATATGTATACATACATACATACATACATGTGTGTGTGTGTGTGTGTGTGTGTGTGTGTGTGTGTGTGTGTGTGTGTGTGTGTGTGTGTGTGTGTGTGNTGTGTGTGTGTGTGTGTGTGTGTGTGTGTGTGTGTGTGTGTGTGTGTGTGTGTGTGTGTGTGTGTGTGTGTGTGTGTGTGTGTGTGTGTGTGTGTGTGTGTGTGTGTGTGTGTGTGTGTGTGTGTGTGTGTGTGTGTGTGTGTGTGTGTGTGTGTGTGTGTGTGTGTGTGTGTGTGTGCGTGTGCGTGTGTGTGTGTGTATATATATGTATGTATACATATATATACATGTATGTATGTGTGTGTGAGTGTGTATAGAAACGCCACAATATTATGTTTGAATAGACAATTGACGTGAATAGCATAATATTATTGTGCCACTAGTGTTTTGTGGTTGGGGAGGTTCAGAGATGGTAGGATGACGTAGGGGACCAGGGGTTGCGTTACGAACTAGGTCAGAGCACATTGTCTGTGATGGTGGTGGACAATGGCCGACTAGAAGCATTCCCGGTGGGCTATAGTCTACCAAGCCCTCCTGAAATACAACATCCAGATACCTGAGAGCCAGCAAATTGCCACGTTTATGTGCAGTTATGGGTAAATTCATGAAGCTTACATACTGCCCTATTGTCAATACAATCGCCAAAAAGTATCATGGAGCCCTTTAAAGTATATTCCTAAAAAATATCTCTTTTCGTTAAATGTATGCACAGATCTAGAATGTCGGTAGGAAAAAATTAATATTTTACGAATTAATTTTTACAATTAAATTATCAACAGAAGTAGGATTAAGTGGATTTAAAGAAATAGATAGGTCCAGAAAATAAGCAATGTTCCTTAATTTTATTACATTAATGTTTGTACCAATTTTTGAAGTAAAAAGCCAAAATGTACTTCATTTAACCGATCCATATCAAACATTTGTTTTTATTAAACTCTTTCAAATTTCATATTACATTGCATATATATATATATATATATATATATATATATATATATATATATATATATATATATATATATATATATATATATATATATATATATATATATATATATATATATATATATATATATATATATATATATATATATATATATATATATATATATATATATATATATATATATATATATATATATATATATATATATATATATATATATATATATATATATATATATATATATATATATATATATATATATATATATATATATATATATATATATATATATATATATATATATATATATATATATATATATATATATATATATATATATATATATATATATATATATATATATATATATATATATATATATATATATATATATATATATATATATATATATATATATATATATATATATATATATATATATATATATATATATATATATATATATATATATATATATATATA
>KZ807541.1:305250-317930 GCA_000696205.2 Oncopeltus fasciatus | reverse complement strand
CAGTGCTATATATATATATATATAAAGATAGATAGATAGGTAGACAGATAGAGATACATAATTCTACATGGAATTGTACTTGTTAGAAAAACCTATAAAAAAAAAAAAAAAACTCTTCCCCTTCCCTCTATCACACTCTATATCTACCTCCCTCCCTCTCGCTCCCCCACCCGTTCTCAGTCTTAGGAAAGGCCCTCGGACTGGGAATAAAGATCTATCTCCTGTTCTCACTCAAGTGCCTATTCTTCGCACCCTCACCAGAGTCCATTTGTTAGTAGACCCCAGTAACACTGGCTCCGTAGTTGTGGGCCATAAGAACTAGCCGGTTTTGCATTCAAACGATCGGTAAGAAGCCTCCCCTCTGTGAAATATAGAGCTGGGATAGTTTATGGAGACTATTCTTTACTGCTCACTACATGCAAACCAAATTTCAGCTCTTTCCATTCCTCACTCAATCATATCCTTATTAAGTAGAAATGTTCCCTGCAACAGAACACCCTCTATTTCGACTCTTATTTGAGGGCGAGTACACTGATAAAGTTATAGTAGTCTTTATTTGAAACCAATTCTCGTTACAGGTACTATTTAGTTAATTCACAAAAAGCCAACTATCCACATTCATAGGTTTTATAATTTCCTCATTATGTTCTTGACAAACCAAATATCAATTTTATTATTGAATTTTTAAAAAATCAAATAGACTATTGTAATCTACCCGAGAATAAAAAACACAAACATCTCAAAATTTGATGTTATATGTTTCAAGACGCGTAGAATCAGAAAATCGATTAATTGAAAATGTTTACCGCCTTCCCACACGTCTCAAACGGCCAAATGAAATTGGATTATAATTAGGACTTTCGCGTTATATCTGTTCCTGCAACGTCAACAATTTCATATGAGCTATGTCCACCAATTCTAATAAGGATAAATTAAGTATTGGAAGGGCTAGAATTGCTAAACCGGCCGAGGGATAGTGACATTTTTCGTTCTCTTATTCTGTGCCTATCTCCAACACTCATCCAGAGATAGTTTGTGCTGCAGGAGTCACAGAAAATGCAATCCGTTATGTATTTGACACCTCCTTTCATTGATATACATCCTAATGTAGTACAATTATAAAAGTGCAATGAGAAAGATGCAGATTGATTTCCATGAAATTTATGAATGAATTCCACGAATTTAATATGGAATTAAACGACTGGGGAAGCACGCAACGGGAGTTACAGACCTGTAGGAAGTTACCAATTGAAAGCTGCCACCTGCTTCCTTACTTAAAAGAGGAAATCACATTAACCTCTCCGTATCTAAACAGGTCTCAGATACATCTGAGCCTACAGTTATAAAAGCGGCTTGCCTGCGGCCCTCGAGTCAGTGTTAGATTCCGTGTCTCAGTGTCGGGCTGGACGTGGCCCTTGCAGGGCCGTTGACTGTGAAAAGTGACAGTTACTAGCAGGTGCAGACAATATAACGTTATTTTGAGGTCACTTTGTAAAAAAGCACATATAATTTATTTGTACATATTTGTTAATTGGCAGTAAGTAATTCATCTTTTCTACTTATTTATTCTTCAATTAGTTAGTAAGGGAAGTAGTTTCGATTGTTATGGGTAATTAGTGGGTGTACTTATATATTATAATAAAATAACTTCAGTTTATCTCGGCATTTAATTATTAATGACCCATAGCTCGTAACAATACCTAATTATATATGAGTATAATCAGACGGCGCTCTTTAATTTTAGTAAATAATAACATTATTATGTATCATTATTAATTTTAACAAAAATAAGTTACATACGATAAACCTTTAACGATGAAATATAATGAACAAAACGTTTGAATAGTCGCACCAGCTGAATGTACACAGGAATTGTATTACTTTTTATTTTTTTTTTTATTTGAGTGTTAGCCTTCCATTCAACCACTTAGGGTCATGGAGGAAGGGGCTATCTACAGGTTGCCACCCCATTTTAAACACCCATGGCTCAGGACAAGCTTCTATATTATAAATCTGTATTACTTTATAACTATCTAATCTTCCTCTTCGCTAGGCCAAGAGTTCAAATTCTAAAAAGCTTTTATTATTATACACTTTATTTCATTCTATGCTCATGCATTTCATATCCATCTTCAGAAGTTTAAAATGCAATTTTTTTTTACGCTCCTAAAGAGGCATAAGTGAGCACGGAACTGGCAAGGCAAATAGTTTATTTAAATAAAGGTATTAGAATTTAATCCATAGACCGTTTACAAAAGGCAATTAGTACACAGGTCAGCAGGGAAGAGAGAGATTATAGACATAAAAATATTGTCTTTTTGACTCTATAACTTCATATACCTTATGTATGCTAATATAGTGCAATACGTATATGCAGTTCTATATGGCTCATATATCAGAATTTTAGAAGAACGAAATAGAATGCATATTATAATTAGTGAAGAACTCAAAAGTATGGTAAATAATATTTAGGGAGTAGGGAGAAGAGAGTGGGGGTTGGGAGTTGGCATGTATGAAAGGGCTGAGTTTGGCTGCGATAGCTTAGCCCACTGGCCACATTTACAATGGAATGCTCTCATTAAGGGGGTAGTGGGGAGGGGCGCGACCTACTAAGGCGGTTATCTACGGGTTACACTTGTGTCCACAAGTTAAACCCCCTCGGAACCTCGGAGGTCTCAACAGAGGAGCTGTCGAACCGGTCCGCAAACTACGGCAGCCATATCCTGGGCGGCACGACGTACTTCCTTCATTCATAGGGGATAACTCATTAACTTACCCTAATCACTTATATCCCATGTTCAATACTTGAGATTTAAATATACATATAGTGAAACACTAGCTGTGTGTGTGTGTGTGCGCGCACCCACATGTATGGGTGGATATGAAATAATCATTTTCTGTTAAGCATTTATTGATCAAGAGGTACGAGCTTTTGGAAAAAGTACTCGACCAAGAATCTGACTGTGTGTACGAGTTTGCATAAGAGTGATATAGTTCTGGTTGATTATACCTATTAAGTATATTTATGTATCACAAGACGCGATTAAATTTCTAGAATATTCAGGATAGAATAGTGGGGGGAAGCGAACAAACATCGTAGTTACATTTGTAAATATCTTCCTTATAAATCGATTTTCGTAAGAAATAATTCTTAGAAAATTTCATTTTGCATCTATAACAATCAACTTTTTCTCAACTCTTATAAATTTTTCATTAGATAACCTCGTAAGCCAAGAGTATCAAGGCCTACTGAAACATCTTAAAGGCGTTGTCATGACAGCCTTCTCACGGTGATAATACCACTCGATATCCTTATTTCAAACTACTTTGCATCTTTGCACATTCTTATCTCATGTATCCTAACAAAATAGATTTTTAAAGAGTCTATCCATCTGTTGCCAATATATTAAAATTCAGCTTTTATTCATTTTTAGACAATTCAGAAGTACATTATTGAGAATATGTTTAATTCTTATAGAAAATAAATTTTCATTTAGAAAGAAAAAATACATTAATTAAATATAAGGGATTATTATAGAAAAAATGTTTAAACCCGCAGTCAATTCCAGATTGAGTACGATTTAAAAGGACTGAAATATACTATAATATCGCTCAACTCTAATGTGCTAAGCACTAGGATAGCCTATAATACCTCCGCCCTAAAACATTGTCGCAACAAGTGTTACCCTTGTTCTGAGAAGTATGCCGTCAGAGATCGAGGAAGACTGAAGACCAAAAGTGGCATACTTTAGCAGCACAACACTCTAAGGAGTGAAGGACTGTACGTCCCATTATGTCGCGGAAATTTACATATGAATGAGTACAATTGGGGTATATCTCTATTATAATTTACAAACTCAACGTAAATAGAGCTACAAAGAAGCCATAAGAGGGTGCTGCTGCGGAGAATTATAAGATGGCGGAGGAAGTTGCCGCTAATGTATCAACATAATGGATCCACTCGTGTGGGTACTTATGCTCCCTCGGTATAAAATAACATTGGGAGTAAAAGTTCAGCTCAGGGTGTTCTGTTTGTCGCCGAGCAACTTTCATCCTTCGTTTATCAAGTCACTTCACCTCATCAGCCAGCTCCTTAACTTTCTCCGCTGGGGGGAACTTATTAGCCCTTGGGTTTGTAGTTATATTCATACAGCTGACGCCTTCTCTTTGAGTCCTAAAATTAAATACCTCTTCTCTATTCAGTGTATTCAAGAACAATGATAGCTGTGAACTGAAGAACCGTCTTTGTAAACTCTACCATCTAATATTGCAAAAAATGCCATTCCTATAGAATATTTCAGATAAAATTTACAGTATTATTATAAGTTATACTATATTAATTCGCTGATTTAATAGAAGTGCAGCAAGGCCAGAAAATGACTAAGTAGGCACAATAGGTAGAAAAATAATATATACCTTTATATACAACAATCAGCAATGTTTTCTTCAAAATCAAATTATGTTTTCTCGTAAGTTTCTTATTCAGAACACTTCTAACCACTTATTTAAATCTTCATCTTCTTCTGTCGTCAATAATTTTTATTTTGGAATACGACTTAGCCCGTAACAATACACTCTTTCGAGATTGAACAATATTTTTCTATATACCATAGTAACTATTAGAAAAGTGTTTAAGTAAGTTAAGTTTGGTTACGTCATCTCTCTTTCTTGTTTATAACAGACTTGTTCAGTATATTCAATATTCTCAGCAGCTTGAGTATATTGAGTATGCTGCATATATTGAGTATAAAGCTAATGAAATAATTCGCTCATATACCAATAGACAAGTAATTTACACTGATGGTTTGAAGAAAGAAGACAGCGTTGGCATATCGGTAGTTTGCATTACCACCACCATAATACAAAAACTCCCATCATTAGCTTCAACTTACACTGCAGAAATGCAAGCAATTTCATCAGCACTGTATCACATTATCTCATCCAATGGAAAGGATTTCATAATATGTACTGACTCCCACTCAAGCTTACAAAGAATAAAGAACTTCAATAAGCCAACGGTTTTGAAAATAACTCACTTCCTCAAGATTGTAGATTTACTAGGGAAAACCGTTAACTTTCTCTGGCTTCCTTCACATGTTGGAATTCCAGGAAACGAAAAGGCAGACAAAGCTGCAAAGGAAGCAGCCGGTATGTTCGAACCTCCTCTAAGTGTCCTCGAACCAGATGACCTTAAAAACTGGCTAAGGAAAATAGCACTCCAAGACTGGGAAAATGCATGAAAGCTAGAACCAGCACACAACAAACTGCGGAGTATAAAAAACACCACAAAGGAATGGAACACCTCCATCCGTGGGAATAGAAGAGAAGAGGTAATACTGACCCGTATGCGGATAGGTCACACGAACTTTACTCATATACACGTAATTAACAAAGATCTGCCGCCTAAGTGTCACAACATCATAGAGGTTTGTCCAGTTTATAAGAATTACTTCTCTAGGGAAGGCATTGGAAGAAATATGGCGGAGTGCCTTTGGAACAACCCCTCTACTTTGGATGGGCTTTTAAACTTTCTTAAAAAATAAAGTATAGCCTGGAAAATCTAAATTAAAGAATGAGATATTGTTATTTTAGGAGAACGCTTTCATAGTGCTATTTATTTAAAAAAATTTTCTATCCTTGTTTTTATTGTGCTTATGTGGTTGTGTGTATGAGCGTGCGTGCGTGTGTGTGTGTGTGTGTGTGCGTGCGTGCGTGCGTGTGTGTGTGTGTGTGCGTGTGTGTGTGTGTGTGTGCGTGAGTGCGAGCTCGCGCATGTGTGTCTGAGAATGTGTGTGTCAGAATATAGTTTAGCTACCATTAAGTTTATTTAGTTTATTAATGTGATACCATTAATATGTTTATTAAGTTTAATCATGTGTTACCATTAATGCGTTTATTAAGTTTATTGATGTGTTACCATTAAGTTTAGTTACCACTTTGCTTTTATGTTATGTGATGATTCACTCCATTACTAAGATTGTAATCATGTGTTTGCGTTGTTAGGGATCTTACAAATTACGTGTTTTATTTTGATTTATTCTCTGTGTAATTCTCGTCGAATAAAGCCTTATCTTGGAAGGTATTTTCTCGTATTATTACATGTTACACAACCATATTGTAATTGTTATTGTTTATAATATAATATGTTAACAAAATGTTATAGTAGATTGCTGGGCGTTATTTGGTAAATTATTACTAGCTATTATTTAATGGATTGTTGTAGAAAAATATATATAATAATATTTAAAGAAAAAAAAAAGTTATCAATTAATCCATTAATTTAGGTTGTTATAGTGGTCGTAATAATCCTGANATCCCATATATATATATATATATACACACATTTATGTTTCTAGTGTTGTCGTATATCCCTTCCACCATCTGCCTTACTAACTTCCAGTCCACGCCGTCATATTCGCAGCCCAGCGTAGGAATTGCAAGCTTGGTAACGTTCAAATGACGAATCATCGTCCACAGATTCTACACATGTCTTTGTACGAAGGCTTCTGAAGTAAACCCTTGTTCACCAGGGTAGATGCTGTCGACCCTGTGTCTGATAAAGAATCCTGTCCACGAGTGGTTCCTGCTGCTCCAGTTCTCCGACGCCGGCGAACTTCATTAATCTTCCATTACAATGATAAACAATAAGTCATTATCACAGATGGACTAAGAATTATCACAACAATCTATTTATCACTGCACTGACACTGGGTTTGTCGGAACTGGCAGAAACTCAAGACTGACTGCGTGAACTGAACTCGAGATGCAGGCGAGCCACGTATAGGTATACTTAATACTTGCAGAGGTCCAGGCCGGCCCCAACCACTCCAGTGCCTATTCTCTCACTCTCTATATAGATATCGATATATCTAGAAAAAGAAAGTTCAAATACAAATATTAATCAAATGCATAACTTAGGAATTCGCTTACTTTACGCAGCACCTACGTGACGGATATTGTATTATGGTGTTTTGCTCTAAATATCTAGCTCTAATTCCTAACTATTGCAAAGTCTGATTGTTTGTGGGTAGGTTTACACAGTTTATGTCGAGTCCTGGCAAAAATCAGTGAGTCAGGAATCCCCCAGATTAGATCGACCTGGGTTTAGATGACACATCTGAATTTCGCTACTCACTTAATTACGATTTCATAAATGTTTTACAAAGCGCTTCGAGAGTAAATTGCGGATTTATTTCATTTTTAATTGATCCATATGTTCCTGCTTCAGAATACTATGTAATTTGAGCTACTCAATAATAATCACTCAGCAAATAATTTCTCTTTTTTTTTTCCCATATATTCGGAAATTTTTAAATCCGACAAATATGAGATAGTGATCTGTAATGATGAGTTCAAATGGACGCCGGCCTCACAGAATAAAGTCCCCACCAATGTATGGCCTGTGCAAGAATCGCCGAAAGAAGAGGAATAAGAAAAGTAATTCATCTGGATGCAGTAAAACTGTAATTACCAGTCGAAGGACTGTTCAGTCAACACACGATTGGTAGAACTTTTTAAATTGTCTCCGTGATGAGTGAAGAGAGTGGTGGAGATTATAAACAAAAACGGAAGGACAGAGTTCCAATTCAACTGATAAAGAATAATTGCAACAAATCTGTCAAGATGAGAAGGGAAATGTCTACGATAACAATGTCTTCCCTCCAAAACAAAAAACAATGCTCCGACGAAATATTTACGTTACTTTAACATTAGTGAAAATTGTATATCCTAATAAATTTCAGATATTATAGAATGACCCACACCTGTTCCCGTTAATATAATCGATCGAATTTATGATTGTGCGTTTAAAAATAACCTCTAATTCGTCTGTAATTTTTTTGGAAGCTGTGTAAATTCAGTTGGAGGCATCTTATGCCTCTCATTTTATTAAGTTTCTTAGATTCGTTACGAAAATCCATTATTATCGCAGTTGTATTAATTTTTTTTCATGTATGTCACAATATATAAATATACCGTAATATATAAAAACAGAGTTCGCCACTCTTTGAACTCTGTAAAATATAGAATTGTGGGGTTGTAAACAAATGACCCTCTCTATTTAAAACAAAAAATTATAGAAAAATTTTTAACTAACTGAAAATACTTATATAATAACTTTTTTTTTTTTTTTTTTAAATTTTTTAACATAAACAAACCCGTCACTTGTAGATCAAAGCAAAAAACTAAAATGAATTGTTCTATATAAAGTAGTCTTCTCTCAGGCAATAAACAAAGTAATTCAGGCCTAATAATGTTAGGAAACTCAGAGATATACTAGTCACAGCGAAAGGTTTGAAGACTATTTAGTGAATTATATGAATAACAACTTATTTTTGTAAAAAACTAAACTATTAGAGTGGACTATTCATTAAAATTATTGTTAAAATACTTTAATTATTAATCATGAAAGTAACTGCAATCATACACACACAAAGACACACAACAGTAAGCATAAACTTGATTACGTATAGTAACATATAACACATTAATGCAAAAAGAGACTAAAATTAAAAAAGCTGAAAATTGATTTTAATTTTCATTAATTGGAGGCAGCTACACCACAGGACTATTTTAAATCGTTTTATATTTCGGCTCAAATTTAATTACTGAAACGAGACTAGTGATATCTCTAAATTTCAAGGTAGGCACCAGTTGATTATAATTTTAAAAGTTTGTAGACAACGCTTAGCTATGTGCTTAGAGAGAATGAGGGAAAGTATGTTTGCATTGCACATATAATCCCAAATTTCGATTAAATTAAGAAACCTAAATAGTCACTTAGTTCTATAGTGGCTGAGTGCAATGTTTACAGTTGGGTGTCTCAAACTGATCACAAAAGAAGGTAAATTTCTCTTATTGCATTGAATGGTCATAAAATGTTTCCTATTACCAGAAAAAAATTGCAACAAGAAGAGTGGGGTTTAATCTTAAGTTTAAGGAATTAACTAGGAAATTTTCTTGAGTCGCTAATCATTTTTTTAAAATAAAAAAAACATAAATAGTATTATAAAGATTATTTCTGTAATATTGATTATACTTTAGAGCACTTAAAAAAAAGTAATTTACCTATTTAAATTCATTAAAAAAAAAAAGCTTACGATATTAGTTTTTTAATAAAACTTATCATGTCTGTGGACTTTGAGATAGTTTCATCGAAAACTACAATTATCAATATATATTACTTCATATTTGTGCAAAAATCCAAAAATTTTGGAGAAAATATTAAGAAATTAGCTGCTGCCACACAAGTCAGATGGTAAAAGAATATATGCCCATTTAATAGATTTAGAAGGTTTTATTCTCTTCATTTTAAGGTAAATTATAAAAATTTGAGATATTTTTATTTTTATCTCTGCAAGGTTCCATAGCTTTAATTTTTTAACCATCAATTCAACCACTTCAGACCATGAGAGAAGGGGCTCTCAACAGGAAGCTACCATTTTACACACCAATATCACTAAGCAAGCTTTTATTTCTCGAGAAGTCAAACAGATCCTCTTGGCTATTCCATGGTGAGAAATTTCTTACAGCTTCTGCAGAAAGGCTGTATGAGCCTTACAAAATTAATTTTAAAAATTTTCAAAATATTAAAATAGACCTCTTCAAGTATTCCATTATCTTGTCACTTTGCATAAAATAGATAATTTTTTTCCAGTGTAAAGACTGACATAAATGGAGATGGAGCCATGAGCAGGCTGTTTATTGCGAATGCAAATCAACATGATTCTGGGAACTACACTTGCTCACTGGGAGACATAGCACATTCATCGGTTATGGTTGTGGTTTTAAATGGTAAGAATGAATATTAGTAATCAGAAATTATTTATACCTTGGATTCCTTATATTTTTTATATCATCCCTTGACTTTGCCAGGGATGTATCTTTATCTTATTTCTTTTTTCCTTTTCTCTAGAGTTTTGCGATTTAGAGGGTTTTCCTCGAAGCTATTAAATTTTTCTTTTTTTTTTATATATATAAAATATTTCATCAGTTTTAATATTTCAAAATTAGTAACTAACCTTTTACATAAGGGGTAAAGGGTTAATTTGAAAAAAAAACAAGTGTTGTCCCCCAAGATTTCAATTAAAATTTTATGATTGCCCCGTAGAGAGGCTTTATTTGACAGACAACACAATATTGGTGGAGAGGGGGATCTGAATAATGACTGTCTAAAAGCTAAGTAATTAAATTGTTAAAAACTTTGTAATAATAGAATTGATTGTGTCACTAGCAAAATACAATAAGATAGTATTGGTTAAATAACGATAGCAGCAAATCTCTCAGCCAAAAGGTACAACTTCTTGAGTGAATAAGGAGACAGTTGCAGTGGTTGAATGTTAAGGAGATGAAGTGATGACAAAAAGGCTTGATTTTTTTAAATAATACCTTCAAGCCTCCCACTTTAAAATCCCAAATTAAGATTTACTTATGATTCAGCCTTTGCTTCCTAGGGTCCTACATTCTATGCTTAATAAAGTTCCTAAATGCTCCCAAGTCCGTCCAAGGGAATCAATTCTGCGGGTAAAAGTTTTTGCTAATTACTGATTCTGAATTTTCTTGAAAAGATTTCTCCATTTTGTTTTGGTCCAATCAATTTAAACATCTTTGAAAACAGCTTCCTCTAGGGACTAAAAATTTGAGTGAGTTATCAAGAAATTGAGTCTCCCTGACTAAAATATTTCAGAATTAGCCTAAGTTATCTCACCGTTTACACTTACTTCTCTCTCGGCTTGTGAGATAAAATGTGCCATTTATTTTTATTTATGTGCATCTTTCATGTAACATGTGAAATCTGCTTGATTTATTTATTGAGCTTTTATGAAGCTCCTGTGTAAGACTTTTTCAAAACAAATTGTATAATAAACAAAATATAAAGCTACTGGGAGAAAGCGATATTCCGATTTTAAGTTAAAATTAAATAAATTCATCGTGATGCAATAGGTTGAAGTTTAAAATGGAGCTAGCACAGGTTTCTTTTGATATGGCTAGCCAGAAGGGCTGTGTTGGCAATGTGTGTTATTTAAAACTTCAAACAAAAGTGCCCCATTGATATAGTCACTTTCCCCTAGGGCCCAAAAATAATCAATTTTAACAGTGTGGTAAAACACCCACACTAGTGTAGTACAACAGAAAATTTGTCCAGCTTCAAGTTAGTTCATATGCAATAACTCTTTCAAACTAGGCATTTGACTTAATAAAATTACTAATTCTCTTCTCTAAAATAATAAATTAATTGTGAAAGTATTAAATCATCTAAAATCATTGACATTGAAGTTTAATTAGTAAAATAACATAATAATATTTAATATGATAATAGTCACTTACTTTATACTTCAAATGATAAATAGTCTTATTTGCATGATTATAAATATGGGTCTAAGCTGGGAATTACCAGTGTTCCATAATCTAGAGAAAAGTATATGCATTTATATTTGTAATCAAATAACATCATTGTTTAATATTGTTAAAAGTTTGCATTTCTCCTTTAGGCAGAAGGCCTACCAAAAGATTTTATTTACAATAAATGCTGCATTGTAGTATTCAATATACTTGAATGTATGAATAAGATTTATTTAATCTGATTAATTTTGACAACTACTTTTAATATAGTAAAATGTGGAAACTAAATCTTGTTGATGGTAAAGTACATAATTAAAAAAAAATTCCACCTATTTCAAGAATAAAGGAACTTTATATTACTAAGTAATAATACAAATATTTAATTCAAATAAAAAACAAATACAATATTATCAATGGTATGGCAGCAGTCAACTTTTTACTTCATAGAAGAATTAAAATATTCTACCTTATATTAAATAAAATTAGTTCAAATTAAGTTAAACTAAAACAGTTTGTAATTAAGTAGGTGTTTGGTTATCACCAACTTATCTCACTAAACTTTGGTTATATTTAAAGTCATAGAGTAGGAAAAATGAAAAGTTAGAAGAGAGTTAAGATATTGAAAATGAAATTTGAAGAATTGAATAGATTATATGATATCTCTAAATTTCAAGGTAGGCACCAGTTGATTATAATTTTAAAAGTTTGTAGACAACGCTTAGCTATGTGCTTAGAGAGAATGAGGAATATAGTTTAGCTACCATTAAGTTTATTTAGTTTATTAATGTGATACCATTAATATGTTTATTAAGTTTAATCATGTGTTACCATTAATGCGTTTATTAAGTTTATTGATGTGTTACCATTAAGTTTAGTTACCACTTTGCTTTTATGTTATGTGATGATTCACTCCATTACTAAGATTGTAATCATGTGTTTGCGTTGTTAGGGATCTTACAAATTACGTGTTTTATTTTGATTTATTCTCTGTGTAATTCTCGTCGAATAAAGCCTTATCTTGGAAGGTATTTTCTCGTATTATTACATGTTACACAACCATATTGTAATTGTTATTGTTTATAATATAATATGTTAACAAAATGTTATAGTAGATTGCTGGGCGTTATTTGGTAAATTATTACTAGCTATTATTTAATGGATTGTTGTAGAAAAATATATATAATAATATTTAAAGAAAAAAAAAAGTTATCAATTAATCCATTAATTTAGGTTGTTATAGTGGTCGTAATAATCCTGATTCCTGTATTTTATTAACTAATTTATAGTAAACATATTAAAGGGTATTTATAGGGCGTAATAACCTAGAAGTTGATTGCCCT
>KZ807541.1:271714-287049 GCA_000696205.2 Oncopeltus fasciatus | reverse complement strand
CAAGAAAAACAACAAAAAACTTTTCAATTTTATAAATTGTACTAAAATCCATGAATAAATTAAACATATATACAATAGGAATAAATAAATAATTTTTTCCTTTCTTGGTATGCATTTACAGAAAATTGACTCAATAGTTTTTCTCCATGCACTAGTCATTATAAGTCATAACATTTTTGTGAAAAACGGTAGCTATATAGGTCATTCTCATGAGATTTTCCTAAAGAACGATTTTATTTTGCTTTATTTTCATTGATCCTAGGTTCTAATGTTAGTTATTGAATTATACTTAACAAGTAACTAATGCGCATATACTCATACAAAATATGAGTCTAATCTATGAGCTATATTTTTTTTAATTTTTAATGGATTTGGCCTTGCAGAGTTTAAATGTGAAACAAAAGGAAGGGTTCTTTAGTAAGAAAAAGTCAATTCTTGATAATAGAAAGTAAGAGTATACTTACTTGTAAAGTATTTTAGTACATTGAGTCTTAGTTCGCTTTAGTTTGATCATGAATGATAAGTTTTAGAAGTTTTTGTAGAAAAATTGCTCTGTAAGGAACAGGTGAATACTACCTCTTAAAATTTTTATTTTTAAAGAATATTTAAAAATATATATAGATGGTATATGGTATAAAAATTTAAATCACAAAAATGTTATTAGGAATGAACAAAACCAGTTCAAATTGAGGTTACTTCAATTTGGCTTGAATATCATTTGGATAATTGATAATATCCAATTCTTTGCACTTAGTATATGTTTTTCTCTAATTGCTGAGTACTTTCAGAATCAGAGTGCACCTTGAGCCGCCAAGACAGGAGCACTCATTATATGATGATTGACTTTCGAACATGGAATCACTGATTCTGAAATAGCTAACCAATTAGAGAAAAATATATAAAAAGTGCGAATTATTGGATATTATTTGATAACCCTAATTGTCATCAACTTTGCTACCACCACAAATAAAGGAGTATTTATGTACCATACGACATTTTATATTACATCAATAAAAAATAGCACACTAGAATAAAATTAAATGCTTAACCCTTAAATAGTTTTTAAATTAAATTATTACCAATGGGGGCATATTAGAAGCTTTTATTTTTATTTTTTTTCTAGAGTGCTGTATAAAAGTTTAATTTGGCATATAGAAGTAAAAGCAATTAATGGAAAACTAAACTAGTGAAAAATGAAATTGATATTTTGGGTGAGTTAGTAGATTGAGTAGATTTCTTATCAGTAGCTGTCAAATTTTTAAATTGGTGCTCTTGTAATTCATCATTTCTTGTAAAATTGTTTTAAAGCAATTTTGATCATCCATGAAAATTTTGTAGATCTGAATTCAAAACAAATAATACTGCAACCAAATAAATGATTCTTGAATTTTAAGCAGGAAATTTAAACTTTATATCATTATTAGTAAGAGAAGTAATTAATTAATTATAAATGAGTTTTATTATAAATTTTGTATTTTAAATTCTGGCATTAAAGTCATTCATATAATTTAAAATAAATTACCTTATTATGTTATAAATATTCTTAAAAGCTTTAATGCAAATAATTTACAAAATTTTTAGCATCCTAAAGTCAGTTACTGAGAAAGCCTAAGTCTTAAAAAAACAATAAATTATTTTAATTCTGGGATAAATCATATCTTAAAGGTCCATTAAAAGCATTTGATTAATCAAATTCATATGCTGGTATTATCTCCATCATTATGGCAACTTATTTAGTTAAACGTCAGAGCTCTTAGAATAACATTCTAAATAGACTAGTAAGATGTGATTTGTCCAAGAGTTAAATTAATTTTGCTGCTTTTTAAAGTTTAGGCATTCTCATTGACTTCCTTTCTTACTGCCCAAAATTTTACTAATTCCTTAATCAGGAGTGATTATTTTTCCAGTATCTGGATTCCCTTTAATGAAGCAAAAAATAAATAAACTTGCTTTATTTTATAAAGTTAGAATGGCTGTATGGTTACATCCCAAAGCAAAGGCTATTTAATAGAAAACTTCACTAATGTGAGAAAATCACATAGGGCACAATGGTTTCAGAAATCACACCTTCTGATATTCCATTCTTAATACCTAATAATATTTTTAATTTTTTTAGTGGATTGTTTTTAGTTTGAAAGCTTAATAAATATACTAGGAAAATTTCATGAAATATTTCAAAATTTGATTAGGCTCTAAGCAATCCCTCTGTATCTTATAATTTTAGATACTAAAGTTAGTTCCATAGATTTGTATTTCTATACTTAAGGGTTTTAAAAATTCTCCAAATCATGGTTTTTGTTTTATAATTTTTGCAACTGATATAAAGCATCTGTTTCATAACAGGTGAATTGCCTTTATCACTTGATATTAGTGTGCGTGGGCATATGCATGTGTGTGTGTGTGTGTTTAAAAAAAATAGAAGGTGGGATTTACATCTTTTCTATTTACTTTTATCTTTTACTGAGATATCAAAACCTCCAAACTCTTCTGTACTGTGACCATACACATACTATTGCACATCCATCCCAAGTTTTTATATTATCTAAATATATGCAAGGTTTACTTGGATAGGGACAAGAGATGTATTAGCTAGAGTATAAAAAGAGACAGAGATCAAACTTAAATTATTCATGAGCTTCTAATATACTAATAAATATTTTTCTTTTCCCGTGACCTTCTTGTATAATCTACATTTTAGTACAGGCAAATGGTCATAAAAGGTGAAAACACTATTATTTTATTTAAAGCTTTATTTTGCTAGAATAAGGTAGGATATTTTTCTCTACTTTATTTAAAGTTTTATTTTGCACAAGTTTCTCATCTAATACTGATACCTCTTCTATAGCTTTACTGAAGCATAGCTTATGAAATATTTGTTTAAGTTTTCTAGTATATTCTATTTTTTAATTTGTTAAAAAAATAAGGCTTAAAAAAGTATGACTCAGCTAATAGTAATAAAAAATATCCTGGTTCCATGTGAAAACCATTTTAGTTTATTAATTTGATAACCTTTAATTACCATTTAAACTCACTATTATCATTATAAAATGTTAAACATTTATTAGATCTATGCCTGTTTTAATGATTGCAATTGTAATGATTTACAAATTGTTTAGTTTTTTTATCTGAAATTTTCTTACTATATTATGGTTATCCATCAGTCTGAACAGTCCCCTAACGGATTCCAATAGAAATCTACCTATTAACTCTAGTTTGAACGCCACCGTACTATTTTTCTTCTGTTTTAGTTTTAAATTTTAGTTAGGAAATCTGTAAATCCTTACTCTAGAATGTATTTTCTCCTTTTACAAATCTTTATTATAAATTTTTGTTACATTTTTTATTAATTAGAATGTGAATAAATTAGAATGTTACTTTGTTCATTTTACTTTCTATAAAAAGTTACCATTGACTTTACCAGAAAATTAAAAAAAAATAGAAATAAATTAATTTAATGTTATTTATTTAATAGCTGCATACATTATACTTAAGAGCAATATAAGTTGTCCACTTATTCTTTTTTCGAGTTATTGAGAGAACTCTTCCTAGGCGTACTGTTTTCTTATTTTAATTTAAGATGTTATGATTTTTCTGTTATAATTAAATTATTACACCCTCCCTTTTGTAGAGAGGTATTGAGAGAATCAAAAAAAAAATTTTTTTTTTGCAATTTTATACAATTTTATTTATTGATTTTTAATTTTAAATAAATAATGAAGATGGAATCCTAAAACTATTCTTCCCTCTGACTATTGTTATGAAATCTGTTCTTTTACTCTCAAAAGGAATTGAACTGGCTTATGCTGGGCACCCTGTATCCTCCTGCTCTGGGTTCTTCAAATTTTAAATAAATACCACATTACATATGAGTGTTTCTTTCTTCATTTTTTTTTTTTTTTTTAATGGGAAATAAGTAGTTTTTTAAGAGGTCTAAGCAAAAATTAAATGTTGAGAGCTTTAGATGTTCACAAGCTCAGGTTAAAGGGCTAAAAAAATATTGTTTACTTCTGTTACAACCAAAGTTCAATATTTCATTGGTCATTTTAATAGAATCAGCATTAATTGTAAAAAAAAAAAAAAAAAAAAAAAAAAAAAAAAAAAAANCAATAAAATCCTTGGCCCTTACTATTTTGATGGGCCACTGAACAGAGCTGATTATTACAGATTCATCGAAGAGCAACTCCCACAGCTTCTCAAAGATGTACCCCATCACATAAGACTACATATGTGGTTCCTGCAGCAAGTAAGAAGAGCTGTTAGTTAGATGTTTAACAACAGTTGGAAAGGCCGATCTGACACCGCTAGATACTTTCATGTGCTGAGTATTAAAAAATAATATTTATGCCCACTCTCACTCACTACACCATATCGGAGGAGGGAAAGAATATCAGAAGCCTGCAGATTAATTCCTCGAGTTCAGATACAGAGAGCAGTAGATAACCTCTATTCGAGAATGCATTTTTGCTTTGATTATTAATTAGAAGATCCCTAGAAAAACTACTTATCCCCCATTATTATTTTTTTTTTAATTTCCTCCATTTTGATGTTGTGGTGGAGGTAATTTTTTTTATGTAATATTTATTTTAAAAGTCTAGGTCCACATAAATATTTTTATTATTTAAGGCCTTTTGATGTCACAGTAGTCCTCCTAAAATCGGGCGGTGAAGTCAATATATGCCAGAAGGAATTATTAAAAACAACATCAGAAGGGTTAGTCTAGGAAAATCAAAACTTGGTCTAGTGCAGTTATTATAGTTTAGCTGGCTGGTGTTAATATTAGTAAAGGCTTTAGCTATTAATGCTACCTTATCATCAATACAGCATATAGTTATCTCAGAGCCGTTCTTAAGAGACAATAAATTCTTTAAATGGAGAGTTTGTTGACCGTAGAGATTATTAGTAGATTTTTTTGTTGGGGTTCGGTCAAGGTAAATCCAAAAAAATACAATTTAAAAAATGTGTATTTTTAAAATTACCTGCCAACGTTTCGGCTTACATCGTAAGCCATCTTCAGGGCTGTAAAAATACGTCATAAGAAAAACATTTAAAAAAAAAAATATTCACATTATTGCTACATAGAATTGTCATAATTAAAAGTAATTTTGTGGGAAAGAATGTTATATCAAAATTTGTGATGTTGATGACTTGTTCCTCATTCTCAATCCAGACATAATCCCCTAGATTCTTACTGCATTCAATTCTTATCACCTCCGCCTAAAATTTACCATTGAAATTGAGCCTGATTAACTTCCCTTCCTCGATGTCGATCATCCCGAAACGTCTCCACAATTAGTCTTTCCTCTTCCACTTATTGGCCCTCTGACGTAAACCGCATTCCTGATATCCTGGACTTCTTCATCTGCAAAAACCTTACTCCTCTTAATTATTCTGCTTCTACCTTAAACGAACTCTCTTCTGGCCACAGCCAAGTCCTCCTTACGTCATCCTCAATCCCTATTTCAAAACAGACATGTTATCTGTAACACTAATGGCTCTATCTCCACCCTCATTCATTTCATGTCATCATCTCACCCTCATCATAAAAAAATAAATGTGGCCAAAAACCTTATCTACAGATCACTCACACTCTCTGACAAGATATTCTATAGCAAAAATACTAAACATTTGACATCCTTCTCTCTAATAGTTTCCCTATTCCCCCTAACCCCATTCCCCATTAAAAATTAGGATGGGAATTCTACTTTTCCACTTCACAAACTAAGCCCCTCCACCAAAATAATGACCTCACTTTCCGTTCTCTCTCGTATATTTCAATACTCTCTGGAAAAGACTTTCCCTGACCTTAAGCTTGCATTTCCCACTAACAACAAACTAAAATCCATTTACACCATCCTTAAAGACCCCATCCTCTTCCTATCAGAAACAATTCCTTGTCCCACTCATAATTGCCATGGATAAGGACATACATTGGGCAAACAGAAAACTCGATTTCCGGTAGAATCAACAATCACAAAAATGACATCAACAAAAAACTAATAAGAACTGCCCTCTCAAAACACGTCATTCATGAAGGACGCACATTCGACTTTGATAAAATTACTATTCTTTCTACTAAACCCTATGAATACAAAAGCCTTTTATCTGAAACCGCTCACATAAAATTACAACACAATCCAGTTAACGACAGAACTGACATAGAACAAATCTCTTCAACCTATTCAAACATTTTCAACATTCTGAAAAACCAAAAGCCCTCCTCCAAAAATCTTTAGCTGCTGTAAATTTGTTACACATTTAGTTTGATTCATCTCGGACGGAATCTTCTTATTCTGCTTCTGGAAGTATACTTATTAGACTTATATATAAAAAACCTTTGTTTATTTTTATTGCTAAAAAAAAATATACCTCTAAGACATTAAATTGAAATTATAGGGTTGAGAAAACCCTTCCCACATTGTTTTAATATTTATATTATCATTGCCCAAGGGTTTTTTGACATTCAGGAAAACAGCTTTCTCTGAATGTCAAAAATCTCAGGGTATTGTTTTTGGGTCTAGATCTTTCCTTACATCACTCCCTCCATTCCTTCCTTCACAAATTATCGGCGCCCGATTTCCTTTCATTCCCCAGTCAAAAACGTTGGCATTATCCTAGATCAAACCCTTTTTTCATGGAAACCTCAAATTTCACAGATTTTCCATCGCTGTTTCTCCACTCTCCAACAATTTCGCCACTCTAGTCATCTCCTGTCTCGTAAAACCCGTAGTTTCCATGTGTCCTCACTCATATTCCCCCATTATGACTATGGTTGCGCTGTTTATGGGGGCTTCACAGGAGAATTAGAGGATAGGCTTAAGCTCTGCTAAACTAAAAGGTTATTTCCACCACCAATGAATATAGAACTATCATACCTTCTATTATCCGTCTTCATTGGTTTCTGCAAACCATGCATCTGGCCAACAGAGGATGGTTTGCAGAAACCAATGAAGACGGACAATGGAAGGTATGATAGTTCTGCTAAACTGTTTCATCAGGTTCGTCTTTGGTTCTCCGAGGAGCGCCCACGTTACAAAGCTGTACTCAGAGTTGGGATGGTTATATCGATCCCTCTAAATATTCATCGCTCTTCCTCGCTCGCATCCTTTAAATCCCAGCTATTTCAACATCTCTCTGTACATTGGGGTATCAGGAACTGCTGTACTGTATCTTGTTAAATTTTTATTTTTATCATGATTAATTGTTATTTTATTAGTTTTGAGTTTCATTGTTTTTTCTTGTATAGCACTCATTTTCTTTTTGAGCATGTATTTTCTTATTATTATTGTATTTTAATATTATTCAATAAGATATACTAATATATTTCCTGGCAATAGTATAATATAAAGGGGGAATAAATAAGAGTAGGGATTAATCGGAAAACCAACTCTTGAAAATCATAAAATCATTTTTAAGCTCCAAAAGTCAGAATTCTCATTTAAATAGAATGAAACTTAATATCAAGTATTAGAATATAGTTATTGGTTAAGTGTTGAAGATAGTTAAAAATAAAATTTGATAAACATTTTATCAATTTTTCTCTAACCATTTTTCTTAAAATTAACTAATATTAGTGATACACAAGTGATAGGGAAATGCCTGTAACTAAATCACTTATATTTTAATTAAATTGACCTGTTTCATTGATTAGTTAATCTTTTAAGGTTGACAAGGGAGAAAAATCATTAATTCTGTTTAATTCTATGAAATTTAAAAATTATAGACTATACAAAGAGAGAATTATCAGGAATTTAGTCTTGGTAGTTCGGTCAACAAATTTACCTCCTTATACACTATATTTCCTCTCAGGAAAGACAGTTTTTTTGGAAAGTTTTTCACTATACATATATATATATATATATATATAGTGTTCATTTAAAGACAGCTGAAATACATTTCCTGTTTAAATGGTTTATCTGAGTGAACAATGTAAGAGAAAAAATATTTGTCAGCTATCTCTAGTTTCCGAATGTGTGACTTGTTCTTGTATCGTTGTCCAAGAGTAGGGGTTTTTTAGATTACCCTCATTTTCATATACACAGTTTTAAAGAGCATAAATTTTATGAAAGAAACTGAAACCCGCAGTTAGATAACTTAAAAATAAATGGTGCTACATCATTTCAAAATTCGCTATTTTGAAATCATTTTTCAATCTTTAATTTTACTATCCAGAAGAAATAGAAGCACATGAAAGGTCATTTTTTCATCTCCTTTTTACCAAGGCAGTAAAAAAAGTATTTATTTATTTATTTTTTATTTTTTTAAATAATGGGAAATAAGTAGTTTTTTAAGAGGTCTAAGCAAAAATTAAATGTTGAGAGCTTTAGATGTTCACAAGCTCAGGTTAAAGGGCTAAAAAAATATTGTTTACTTCTGTTACAACCAAAGTTCAATATTTCATTGGTCATTTTAATAGAATCAGCATTAATTGTAAAAAAAAAAAAAAAAAAAAAAAAGTTGGAAATCTCCCCCACACATTTATAAAATTTTGTATATCTTACTGAGTAGAGTTTAATCTTCCCAGGGGTTTTTTTTAAATTTTATTTCTAATAGCGTGTCAACCTCTGGTCATTAACGCCAGGGAGATTTTGAGGTCTTGTTTGGTGGTTCCATTCTTAGTAAATTGATAGATAACAAAGATATTAGGAGACCCTTGACGATTATCAAGGATCTGCATTAAAAATTAGTAGTTGTTTTCTTTTGAGTTTCACTAGTTTGTCATTTAAAAATGATATTAACAACTAGTGAAATAGTTGGTATTATTATGATTTTTGGCGAGTGCCATGGTAAGCGAGGCTTGCTGCTGACTTTACACTTTACAGACCAGGTCTGTACTACTTTCCTATAAGGTAATATTATGAATTATAAATAATGCCCATCTAGGAAATTTTTCTTATAAAAGGGTGTTTCTATGGAAAGAGATGGATGTATATCATTAGAAGGGTAAAGTCAAATCCACACCTCATTATTTGTGAGTTAGCCAGATGAACTCTGGATTCTCATTTTGAAAAGTTCACAAGGTCCTGAAGCAAGGAAGATGTCATCCCTACCCTATCTGAACTTAAAAGGGTGCGTAGGCAGAAATTTTGCAATTGAGGTGACAAGATGATTATGTAGAACAGGCGTTTCTTCAGACCTGTACTCTTTTCAGATGAATCTACTATTGTTAATGATGGAAGCTTTAATTGCCCCTACTGGTCTATCGTTAATCCCCTTTGGATCTGCCAGATATACAGACAACATCGTTGGTCAGTGAATGTATGGTATGGAATACTACTTGGCAATAAAATCCTTGGCCCTTACTATTTTGATGGGCCACTGAACAGAGCTGATTATTACAGATTCATCGAAGAGCAACTCCCACAGCTTCTCAAAGATGTACCCCATCACATAAGACTACATATGTGGTTCCTGCAGCAAGTAAGAAGAGCTGTTAGTTAGATGTTTAACAACAGTTGGAAAGGCCGATCTGACACCGCTAGATACTTTCATGTGCTGAGTATTAAAAAATAATATTTATGCCCACTCTCACTCACTACACCATATCGGAGGAGGGAAAGAATATCAGAAGCCTGCAGATTAATTCCTCGAGTTCAGATACAGAGAGCAGTAGATAACCTCTATTCGAGAATGCATTTTTGCTTTGATTATTAATTAGAAGATCCCTAGAAAAACTACTTATCCCCCATTATTATTTTTTTTTTAATTTCCTCCATTTTGATGTTGTGGTGGAGGTAATTTTTTTTATGTAATATTTATTTTAAAAGTCTAGGTCCACATAAATATTTTTATTATTTAAGGCCTTTTGATGTCACAGTAGTCCTCCTAAAATCGGGCGGTGAAGTCAATATATGCCAGAAGGAATTATTAAAAACAACATCAGAAGGGTTAGTCTAGGAAAATCAAAACTTGGTCTAGTGCAGTTATTATAGTTTAGCTGGCTGGTGTTAATATTAGTAAAGGCTTTAGCTATTAATGCTACCTTATCATCAATACAGCATATAGTTATCTCAGAGCCGTTCTTAAGAGACAATAAATTCTTTAAATGGAGAGTTTGTTGACCGTAGAGATTATTAGTAGATTTTTTTGTTGGGGTTCGGTCAAGGTAAATCCAAAAAAATACAATTTAAAAAATGTGTATTTTTAAAATTACCTGCCAACGTTTCGGCTTACATCGTAAGCCATCTTCAGGGCTGTAAAAATACGTCATAAGAAAAACATTTAAAAAAAAAAATATTCACATTATTGCTACATAGAATTGTCATAATTAAAAGTAATTTTGTGGGAAAGAATGTTATATCAAAATTTGTGATGTTGATGACTTGTTCCTCATTCTCAATCCAGACATAATCCCCTAGATTCTTACTGCATTCAATTCTTATCACCTCCGCCTAAAATTTACCATTGAAATTGAGCCTGATTAACTTCCCTTCCTCGATGTCGATCATCCCGAAACGTCTCCACAATTAGTCTTTCCTCTTCCACTTATTGGCCCTCTGACGTAAACCGCATTCCTGATATCCTGGACTTCTTCATCTGCAAAAACCTTACTCCTCTTAATTATTCTGCTTCTACCTTAAACGAACTCTCTTCTGGCCACAGCCAAGTCCTCCTTACGTCATCCTCAATCCCTATTTCAAAACAGACATGTTATCTGTAACACTAATGGCTCTATCTCCACCCTCATTCATTTCATGTCATCATCTCACCCTCATCATAAAAAAATAAATGTGGCCAAAAACCTTATCTACAGATCACTCACACTCTCTGACAAGATATTCTATAGCAAAAATACTAAACATTTGACATCCTTCTCTCTAATAGTTTCCCTATTCCCCCTAACCCCATTCCCCATTAAAAATTAGGATGGGAATTCTACTTTTCCACTTCACAAACTAAGCCCCTCCACCAAAATAATGACCTCACTTTCCGTTCTCTCTCGTATATTTCAATACTCTCTGGAAAAGACTTTCCCTGACCTTAAGCTTGCATTTCCCACTAACAACAAACTAAAATCCATTTACACCATCCTTAAAGACCCCATCCTCTTCCTATCAGAAACAATTCCTTGTCCCACTCATAATTGCCATGGATAAGGACATACATTGGGCAAACAGAAAACTCGATTTCCGGTAGAATCAACAATCACAAAAATGACATCAACAAAAAACTAATAAGAACTGCCCTCTCAAAACACGTCATTCATGAAGGACGCACATTCGACTTTGATAAAATTACTATTCTTTCTACTAAACCCTATGAATACAAAAGCCTTTTATCTGAAACCGCTCACATAAAATTACAACACAATCCAGTTAACGACAGAACTGACATAGAACAAATCTCTTCAACCTATTCAAACATTTTCAACATTCTGAAAAACCAAAAGCCCTCCTCCAAAAATCTTTAGCTGCTGTAAATTTGTTACACATTTAGTTTGATTCATCTCGGACGGAATCTTCTTATTCTGCTTCTGGAAGTATACTTATTAGACTTATATATAAAAAACCTTTGTTTATTTTTATTGCTAAAAAAAAATATACCTCTAAGACATTAAATTGAAATTATAGGGTTGAGAAAACCCTTCCCACATTGTTTTAATATTTATATTATCATTGCCCAAGGGTTTTTTGACATTCAGGAAAACAGCTTTCTCTGAATGTCAAAAATCTCAGGGTATTGTTTTTGGGTCTAGATCTTTCCTTACATCACTCCCTCCATTCCTTCCTTCACAAATTATCGGCGCCCGATTTCCTTTCATTCCCCAGTCAAAAACGTTGGCATTATCCTAGATCAAACCCTTTTTTCATGGAAACCTCAAATTTCACAGATTTTCCATCGCTGTTTCTCCACTCTCCAACAATTTCGCCACTCTAGTCATCTCCTGTCTCGTAAAACCCGTAGTTTCCATGTGTCCTCACTCATATTCCCCCATTATGACTATGGTTGCGCTGTTTATGGGGGCTTCACAGGAGAATTAGAGGATAGGCTTAAGCTCTGCTAAACTAAAAGGTTATTTCCACCACCAATGAATATAGAACTATCATACCTTCTATTATCCGTCTTCATTGGTTTCTGCAAACCATGCATCTGGCCAACAGAGGATGGTTTGCAGAAACCAATGAAGACGGACAATGGAAGGTATGATAGTTCTGCTAAACTGTTTCATCAGGTTCGTCTTTGGTTCTCCGAGGAGCGCCCACGTTACAAAGCTGTACTCAGAGTTGGGATGGTTATATCGATCCCTCTAAATATTCATCGCTCTTCCTCGCTCGCATCCTTTAAATCCCAGCTATTTCAACATCTCTCTGTACATTGGGGTATCAGGAACTGCTGTACTGTATCTTGTTAAATTTTTATTTTTATCATGATTAATTGTTATTTTATTAGTTTTGAGTTTCATTGTTTTTTCTTGTATAGCACTCATTTTCTTTTTGAGCATGTATTTTCTTATTATTATTGTATTTCTTAGTTTTTTTAAAAATATTTTTATTACTTATTTCTTCTATTTCCGAACTTGTAAAATAAGTTATAAATACTATCATCGTTCTGTTCAAAATATTTTATATTATTAGCCAATTGTTTATTTGTACTTTTTTATTGTTACAACTCGGTCAGAATCAGCTATACTGTCAGCTGTGACCTCTTTGTTATTTAAGGGGACTTATATCCCAGAATAAAATTTATTTTTCTTTCTTTCCTTTTCAAGGGTAGTTCATTTGATCCGCCGGATTTCGAGGCGCTGAGGATTTAATTCATGCACAATTTATCAAGAAATAAAAGATTGTCCTGAACCATGGATGTTTAGAATGGGATAGCAACCTGTAGCAAGCCCCTCCCCCCATGACAATAAGTGGTTAAAAAAGAGGCTACCACTTATGAATAAAAAATAAATAAACAAGAAAAAGAATATTACAAAAAGCTAAATTTTACTGTGTAGTAGATTTGATATTTTGAAAAATCGGCAAAAAGTTCCCTTGAAAACGACTTCAATATCTCTGCATTACTTAAAAATTCGCTAAAATAAAACATGTTCTATTTTGAATAAATGAATTCAGGCAAAGGCTTCGAAAAGTTTGAAGAATTTAGTCTTGTTCAAATTTAAATGGAACCTTGTTGGTTTAATTTAAATTTAAAAGGGCCTTACTTATTTAGGATAGCTTCGGATAATTAACATAATCCGTCCAAAGCTAGTGATGAAAATGTTGAAGTAAAGTAACATTATTTGAAATATTTTTTAGGAGTTACACAGTAAAATTGAAGAAACAGGAGTAGGGGGTTTACTGAAACGAAAACTATTTTTCCGATTTATAAACAGAAATTATATTTTTACAAATTTAAAAAAAAAAAATATAATTTCCTACGTAGCTTTTAAATGTAACATGAAAGACTAAATTCGTTATAGAATGAAATCGGTCTTTTCGTTGTAGCGGGCTAAATATAATAAAAATCAACACATATGTATTAATTGACAAAATAAGTATTTTAAAAATTAAACGACGAAACAAAACAATTAGGAGCGAGGATTTACCTGTTCCGTAAATTTAAATTTATGATCAAAAAGCTGGAGTTGAAGTGGGTTAGATTTCATTCATATAAGAATCATGATATAGATTTGGTATATCTATTTTAAATGTAATATAAAATACGAGTTCGTTTTTGATTAATGCGTAAATTCAATTATTCCATCATAGATGTTTAAAAACTGCGAGAATGATAATATATATATANAAAAATGTTTATAAAACAATAAAACGAACCGGAGAAGAATGAGAGTAGTGAATGTTTAAAAAAAATTACAAAGAGTATTTCCTAAATTGCTGAAAGACTTCTCGCCCTTCGTCAGTGAGGAGTAGCCTCTCTTCACTCCTCACTGACGAAGGGCGAGAAATCCCCGAATATTTTACTCTTTGTGAATTTTCTTTTTGTGTGTTCACTGTACTCTCTATCCTATCCATCACACTTTAAAAAAATTTATAGTATTTATGTAAAGTTTTTTCCGGGTTGGACCGTGTAAAGTTTTTGACGGTTGCCGAGCTTTCGCACATCCTGTGGTGGCTTCTTCAGGTCTCAATAGAGAATAGATTTGGTAGATTCTCTATTCAGCCCTGAAGAAGCCATCGCAGGATGTGCGAAAGCTCGGCAACCATCAAAAACTTTACACGGTCCAACCCGGAAAAAACTTTACATNTTATTTTACTTGATTTAATAACTTAATAATAATTAAATCTTAAATGTTTTCTGTACTTTCGTACATACATATATATATATATATGTTTGTGTGTGTGTGTTTTTGTATACATATACATACATCCATATATAAAATTTCCGTTACTTTAGTCCTATGTACTTGTGACAAGAGATTTATCGGTTTGGGGGTGGGCTGGTATTTATTCGGGACATGTAGGGGTTGCGTGTTGTCGAGTGAAGACGGCCGCGCAACGATCAACCCTAACTGCCCCTACAATAGATAATGGACAATTTAGCCAGGTGAGGGCTATTTTCCGGAAGGGTGGATACTCGTCCACCTGACGCCGCTCTCACAGCGGGCCTCTGATACACCTACAGATAGGTCGGTCGCTGCCTATTTTTTATTGGCTGGTGACAGGTCCACCTGCCCCCCCCCCCTCCACACTCACTACCCTTTATAGTTAAACGCCATTTAAATAAATGCATTTTATTCTACTTTTTTTTTTTTTTTTTTAACTTTTTTTTATTTATTACATTCTGTTTAATTAAAATATTTTGTAATTTGATCACCACAATGAATTAGAGAAAAAAAAAATGACACTAATATCAATCACTTGAGGAGGGAAGGTGACCAACGATACCACTCTCAAATATTTTACTTTAAGTTAGTTATCATTAAACAGAATTGGAGTCTTGGTTTTTATGATATCTCTACTTTCATTTATCGTTTAAATCAGCATTTGCTATTTTTCTATAGGTTAATTAAAGAAAATATATAAACAGCTCTTAATGGGAAGAAGAATTTAATATATTTTATTAAACTTTTGGGCGAAATGGGGTTGCTTCAGAGGAGGACATAAACAAAAAATATATTTTTCATTCAACTTTGTTTATAATTGATATTTAATATTAGCAAAGTAACGGGATATTTCAGAGGAATACCTACAGAAAATGTAGATTTTTCATCATATATGTAGATTGGTCACCCAAAATTTTATTTTAAGATGGAGTTCCCAATTGTTATCATCCAATAAATGTAAAGCAAAAAGAGTATTACATCAAATAATAAAACTATAAACCTTTCTTATATACTGGTCTAGTCTAGTTTAGTTAAAAATTTTATTTTTATATTTATATTAATGTATTAT
>KZ807541.1:240760-251983 GCA_000696205.2 Oncopeltus fasciatus | reverse complement strand
TATATTTATATAGTACCTAAGAAGGAAAATTAAATTTGGTGAAAATAAATAAATGAAAAGAAGTAACTAAATAATAAGATTTTTTTATAATTAATTACAAACAATATTAGAGTAAATATAAATAGAAAATAAATGAGGTCATAAAATAAAGAAATAGTACTTAAGAAACTAAAGAAAATACATTATTTTATAGAGTGTTAATTAAAGAAAAGAGAAAAGACAATTAAATAAATAAAATTACCAAAGTGTGAAGTTGGAAATACAGTTCGGTTTAATTATTGGTTGAGACGGGAAGAGTATACAGAGAGTACAGCCTACAGCGGTAGATTAATGTTAAAAAAAATTAGAATAAAATATCTCACACACGAGCTGCGTGTGCTAAGCAGATTACTAGAGGAATGTCCATTAATTATAAATCCAATGCATAAATAAATACATTTAAAAATGTCTTACATGACGAAGAGGGTAATGAGGAAAACAAGGCAGATCGTTGAAGTATTATTATTATTAGAGGGTAAACATCCTTTAATCCTCTTAATTACATTCTTAAGCATCTTTCTTAATATAAGCATATTGTAAACTAGCTATAGAACATATTCTATCATTTTATATATATTAATAGGCTCACATTAACTATAATATTAATGATCTATCAATTACGTCTTTCTTTAAACCTCTCTTTCCCTGGATCAATTTCAACCAGGAAAAAAAAAGATTGAATATAGGTCTCTTTATTATTAGATGATTTTAATTGGGGTTCGGTTAAGGTAGATCCAAAAAAATACAAATTTAAAAAAAATGTATTTAAAAAAAAAATTATCTGCCAAAGTTTCGGCTTACATTGTAAGCCATCTTCAGGGCTATCATGAAGACGAGAGGGCGAAGACGAAACGTTGGCAGATAATTTTTTTGGACCTACATATCTACGGTAAAAAAAAAAAAAAAAAAAAAAAACTCTCCTTTTGAACATTGGTCTCTTTATTTTAAAAATTACGTACATGAAAGTACGTAATTATTAAAATAAAGATAGGTACATACGTAATTAGGTACAAAATCCCTAAACCCACATGACGAACATTCCATATTTTCATCGAATTCTTCCTTTCTCCATGATCGATGTTTTTTCATAAATGTTGAAGTGGTATCGTAGAGAACGACAAAAGCTAAGCTAATCCGTTTCGTGAGGGCTGAAATTGGATGAATATGGGAGGGGTGGTGGTTGGAGCTGGTCTACATTTAATAATGTATAGAGTGTAATTGTTTGAAAATGTATTATCGATCCAAAGGTAGAGCAGAGGTAAGACCGGCTTGCGAGTGATCAGAAACGGCGGGTTGATTCCTCCCGTAAGTATTATTATTTTTTTTAATGCTTTCTCATGGTGGCGGGGGTTCGATTACATATCAGATGTGCATGTTTCCTGTGCCGATGTGTTATTTCATAATATTATCACGTAGGTCATACCGTTCTATGCTTAGCTCCATATCCTACGCCAGGGTCTATCCTATTCTTCCATGTCTCATAGTCCTCTCCTGCTTCTCGGATAAAATTCGTCTTCTACTCGTCCACCTATAAAGAAACATGAAAAATCTGCTAAGATCACACAGCTCCTATGGACTATTATGATATCATAGAGAAATTTACAGTAGTCTTTATTAATCATATTCATGTTTTAAAGACTAACTTTTCTATATTAAAAATATAGTTATGATGAATAATTTTCATTTCATTTCAGTAGGAAGTATTACTAAATTATATTTTAAAAGAGAAGGAATTTTTAGTTAAAATGGAGTGTTTTTTGACCGTAGAGATTATTAGTAGATTTTGTTTTTGTTAGGGTTCGGTCAAGGTAGATCCAAAAAATATAATTTAAAAAAATGTGTATTTTTAAATTAACTGCCAACGTTTCGGCTTGCGTTGTAAGCCATTTTCAGGGCTGCCTATCATGAAGGCTAGAGGGGACGACGTGTCAACTGGATCCTGGACTGAGGTGATCCCATATTCAGCTCAGTCATGAATATGGGATCCAGGTTGACAGATCATTAAATGGGATCCAGCCGTAACGTTGGCAGGTAATTAAAAAGAACACATCTTTTTAAATTGTATTTTTGGATCTACCTTAACCGTATCCCAATTAAAAATCATCTACTAGAAATTTAATAGTGATTGTCTAAAATGAATTAGTTCAATATTTTTCACTGATAATTTTTTTCTTTTTAGTAATAGAGTCCTTTATTTATAAATAAACTTTCTTTATTTGTTTATGTGCGCTTATCATATATTGATTACATTGTTTATATACTAGTGTAGAAGAGTCATATATCTTCACAGCTTCTTCTTGCCCTTAAGGAATCAATATTTTATTATTTATTTGTCAAAATTTATTCCGTTGATTGAGATAATATTTCAAAAATCCAACCTTAGACCTATTTATTTTCTAAGTAATTAATTTCTTTAGAATATTACATTATAAATTATTATAATTGAATTATACAAGCTAGCATTTCTTTATTTCTTTAAAATTCTCTGATCTTTTAAGAAAACGATAATGATTTCCTCGTTTTCTTCTGTAACATTGATCGTTCGTTTTCTTCTCTTTCCTCTCTCTTTGTTCCATTGGTGGAAATCTGAGAAAAGGGGCGTGGCCTCTGTGGAGAGGATAAACGAAAAAAAGGCAATTCCCCACTGGATCGATCTGTGTGGGGATTGACCAATGGGGTGAGGTCTCATTCTGTGGTGGGTAGACCGCCCCTAACTCGAAAGAGACACGCAACCCCAACCACAGCCCAGCTATACAAAACGATGTAAACAAATATTCATCCACCCCTTCTGTTTTTTTCGGCTGCCCTGGGGAAGTATCCTTCATGAGTTGAATTCACGAAACTTTATTCCGTCCTACTCGATCCATTGCTTGTTGAATTTGTTAAATCAACCGGATTTGACACATGAAACTGTAGTGTTACCGCAAATGTTTACGTGAATCATTTGTATTTACACATATACATTTATATGGATATATATGTAAACTGATGTGTGATTCATAAAGTACAAATATAGCATTTATTGTTTAATAAGAAATATATATTCATTCAAAACTTTAGGACGAGAGATCAAAAGCTGATTAAGCTATCATATTTAACTTAAAAATTCAAAATTTTGCCTATGTACATTAATGTAATAAGTGAATTATTTTACTGTCATTCAAAATTACTATTTGAAAAATCTTCAGATTTATTCTAATGTATAGTTAAGGAAAAAGACTCTCTAAACTATTTATACACAAAACACTATTCATCCTCTTATTCCATTTCTTACACAATTGTTCACTATCACGCACACACGATTTAATGTCCTGTTGTTCTTATTCACACACAGCGAGCGATTACATTTCACTTACTATATTCAGATTTTATTCACCCTCAAGAAAAATTACACTATTATTAAACAATTAATGAGAGGGAATAGAATAAAAAAATCTATCTGTCCTAGCCAGGAATCGTTTTTTTTTTTAAATTCTATTCCCTCTCATTAATTGTTTAAAATTTACGTGGGATAACCACAACCAAACAAATATTTTATAAAGAAAAATTAAATAAAGTAAATGACGAGAGTCGACAAATAGCTTGACAATGTCAGCTCCTTAGAGTTTAAGACTCCTTCTCTTTAAGAGAGAGGTTAGGCTCTCGCTAGTGTAGAGGGAATTTAATGAGATATCTAGCTCGCCCTGGTGGTGTAATGGCTTTGCATGCCGGCCCGGATAGCAGGAGATCCAGGTTCGATTCCTAGCTGGGACAGATAGATTTTTTTATTCTATTTCCTCTCATTAATTGTTTAAAATTAACGTGGGATAATAAACCACAACCAAATAAATATTTCATACTATTATTGTTGATACTCACGCACTGAGAAACTTTTGTTGGCGTTTGGTAAAACTCAAATTTCATCCAAATAATCTAATTTCTCCATTTCTGATCAATACTTGATTTCGATCTGGGGAATATCTATCATCTACTTGCCACCGGAATTTGTTTCTCTTAGTGCGCGTTCACAGGCATACGCGTGTGTGTTTTCGATCATATCAATAGATGAATATGGAGCTAGGAAACAGCGAACGTGCTGAATTGTGAGCTTCACGGAGAGCATGAGCACCTACCATCGGAGGTCATGCACGAACTAACCTTTCACTTTTCCATGCTTCGTGTCCCAGTGACCTCTGGTGTCTTTCTGCAACTTATAAGTTATTTTACTTTTGTATTAATGATAACAACATACTCACAATTCATCTCGCATAATTATAAATATTTTCATAAGAGAGCGATTGGATACATTTAAAAATTTAACCTCTGAAAATCTCTCCAATTTTTCTCTGCGACCCAAACTTTTGAAATAAGCTAATGTTATATAATTTAAAAAAGAAGTACATGTCTTACTAATTCAAACGATTTTTCATAATTCACAAAATTCCATTATATCCAACTAAAATGTTATTCCTTTGTATTAAATCTCTAAAAATAATATATTTTACTCATATACTTATAGAATAATGTGGTGCCTTATTCAAGTTATGTCAGTGAGTCTCTTCCTCCCGAAACGATTAGAAATTTCTTTACATCCAAGTAAATCAATAAGGAAATACAGAAGCTGAAAATTGCCAGGAATGACCGGGTTTCAAAATGGCTTTTATAGAACCTCTTCATCGCCTACCTTCGGTTTGGACACTTCTCTCCTACATGGAAGATTGACATTGTTCTTATTTTTGCCAAATAAAGGAAATAAAAGAAAGGAAATGCATCGATCGATGGCTGCGTGATTTCCTAGACGACAATGGCTGTATCCCAACATATCAACACATGATACTGGTACCCGACATTGTTCTGGTTCAACGAGTTGCCGACCAAAATTTGACTGGGTTGAAGCTACACAATGCGAGCCTTACTTCGTCGATCAAGAGTTTTTTTTTTTTTTTTTTTTATTCTAAGTAGCATAAGGGCTTTCTTTGTAATCGGAAGGAGACAACTCCACTGACATTCCTGTTAAGCATAATAGGCTTCTTTCTCCAAATTCGGATGTACCGTGTGAGAGTCAATGGAATAATTGGATCAAAGACACCATCGACAGTTTGAGTACCTCAAGGAGCAATCCTGATTTGTTATTGCATATCATTATTGCCACGTCCATCGACATAGATACTGCTCCAGGATGCTCGACATTTGCGGGCGTTAAATTCCTGCCCTTAGCTTCTCTAAAAATATAACAATGTATCAGACACTGTGAAGAACCTCCAACAAGCTGTAAAATAAGTTTCAGGACGGTTCAAGAAGAAATAGACACAACCCACAAACGTCAGTGTCAATGTCCAGCTCCGGCATAGCACCAATGAAACTATCTCTGAAATACGAATTTAATTTGCGATGGATCTTCACTTCCTTGCGTATCTAAAATATCTAAAGACCGAAGGGTGCAATACCTTGGATATAAATTAATACAAGTTTTACTTGGAAAATGTTTAAATGGTTTCATGATGATAAATAGGATATTTGAGCCCCTTTTTCGTATAAACAATTTACGAGCTGTTTTTGACTGAATCGGCCACGGGTAAATATCACTGACAGACGTAATTAAAAAATTTTTAAGATAGTTTATGGGGAAATAAGTTTAAAATATAATTTTCTAACATATAATTTTGTTACAATCTCTCTCTTCACCCGCCTCTTCAAATTCTTTTTTCAAGTATGAATGTATAGTCAAAGTATTTTCAATACTATTGTTTTTAATTAAAACAAATTAACGATTTATAAACGTCTAATCTAGTAAAGTACTGTTAAAGTCAAATGGATGATCAAGGCAGCACATAAAACCATAAAACTTCTATATTTGCTCATTCATGAAAAAGTTGTAATTCTCTGGTTGTTGAAGAGCCCATTCATGTGGAGAGGCCTGTTCGCGTGCCTGGAGTTTGTACAGGGCGAGCTTGTCAATGACCGATAACAGATGGCAAACATTTACTTTCCGGCAGTGTTCATTACCTTGGTCAGCTACTGTTTACTCGTACAACTTTAAACTGTGGAGCAACAGTTACCTTAAACAATAATATCAGATAGGATCTTTTTTATGCGTTCCTGGCCATCTATGAAATTTCCACTCATGAGCTATATTTTTTTGGAAATAATTTATCAAAAGGTTTGTTCCAAAGAGCCTGTAATGTATTTATAACATTGTGGGAGCATACGCAATATATCTGTAGTTTCAAAGAATCACAAACAAAGTGGCCTCAAATGTCCAATCCTGTCCGCCCGGCGCCATATTAATGATATATAAAAGCTGCATGAGAAGATCATAGCGACAAGTTACTCTTACGCAATATCATCTGGATGCTTTGTTAAAGTCATTATGTAAAAAAACATGGAAGAGGACATATCTTGTTCATCTGTCTTCTCCCCATTTGAAGAGACATCTTTTCCAGGGAGAGATTACTTCACTATAACCCTGATGATGGCTCGCAACATTGTCAAACATTGGCATCCATTTTATTTTTCCTGTTTCACGTGAAACCTGAAAGAATAAAGGATTATCTGCCAACGTTTCGGCTTACATTGTAAGCCATCTTCAGAGCTATCATGAAGATGGCTTACTATGTAAGCCGAAACGTTGGCAGATAATCCTTTATTAAAAAATACATTTTTTAAATTTGTGTTTTTTTTGGATCTACCTCGACCGAACCCCAACTAAAATCATCTTAGAATAATATCTACGGTCAACAAACTCTCCTTTTGTATTAACCTTTATTTATTACCCCTACACATTTAGCTAATATTTGATGTATGAAATATATTTTTAAATATTTGATTTTATTTCAGTAATTTTTGGAAGCCTAATAAATCAATTAATCAAGCAGTATCTGTAGAAATTAAAATGTTGGATCCTTAGTAAGCCAGAAGTTGCATTTGAGGAGGAGATAATCTATAGACAATATAGATTGTCTTATAGAGACCTATAAGTGATAATCTCTCAAGGAACCTCAATTATAAAGTACTATTTATTCATCTTGAAATAATTTCATATGACTTTCTTGAATATATTATGGAAGCTTCTATCGCCAAATGATAATGATAATGAGAAGCCTGTTGGCGCCATATATCAAACTTTTCTTTAAAACTTCCTCCTCAAATTTGTAACTAGAGTTAGAGATAACAGTTAATATAATATAATAGGTGTAAGATACAATTTTCTAATATTTTTCTTAATAATATTTTACTATGAGAAATGCTTATTAAGGAAAGTATTTACGAATGTAATTTTGTGTCTTAATTTCAAAATATAGAAACCAAATTCGGTTTTAGACATTTTATTACAATCCGTGGGATTAATTCATTTTTAGTACAACTGGGGGACTTGTTAGGGATTAACAATTTATAATCTTGATATTTTAGTTCTTATTTGAATAAAAACAATTTTTTTTCGGAAAGATTTTAGGATTTATTTATTATTTTATTCACGGTTGGATAAGAAATGAAGTTTTCTAAGGTTTATGTTCTCTTACTTTTTTAAGAAGTTTTTTAAATATTAACTCAAGGGAAGGATATAATTGACCATGTGGTGTTTTTAACTGTTTATTATAATTTAATTGTACTTTTAAATCATCAATATGCTATAAAATCACAAACATGTAATTTATTATTGTGCTAATAGTTTTGTAGTTTTGGGAATCCTCTTAATTATATCCTTGGGAACATAGAAACTCAAAGACTACTTAGGTAAATTAATTATTTTACGTACGTAGTTTTGATTAATTTTAATGAATGTAAAATGCTTTAAATGACATTCAACTACATACATTTAGACTGAAAACGTTTATGTCTGATATACTAAAGCTGTTATTTTATTTGTTTATTTCTAGCCTCTTTTGGTATGATATACCCAAAACTTCTAACTTGTGCTTATTGTGTGTACTTGTTACCCATAGTAAGCATTGACTGGTGCAGAACTTTTATGACTAAAATTTGATGATTAAAATTTAGGATTAAACTTATTTCTAAACCTTCATGGATTCCTGACAAAGAAAAGAGGGCTGCAATATTATTTTTTTTACCATGTTAGGTATTGTTAGTTTTAAATTTTTAGGTATGTTTTTAGATATATATTTTTAGATATAAACTGTTAGGCTAATTGCTAGATTGTTCGGTATACATTTCAATGTATATTGTTTGGTATAAATTGTCAATAATATTATTTATTATGTATACCCCGTGAAAGTGGGCCTGCTAGGTCAACTGTTGTGGTCTAGCGCCAGTCGGTTGTGACGTTAACACTCGTAACTGCCGGAATTAAGACTTCCTCCGACATCTCTCTCGTCTCTTGCTCTCCCGTCACATCCTTCAAGGACTTTAGATGAGGTATCTACGGGGATTGATGACGTCATAAATATACTGCGTGAAATACAAATATCATGGTTAACTGGATATACTGTACTTGTTTCTGAATCCGATGTGTCACTAAAGAAAAAGAAAAAGGGCCGATGTACTCAGGGACTGAGGTGAGGTAATCCTTCAATTTTTACTGTTACATGAATGATTGAGACGGGAACATTTACAACAATAGTGTTTACCGAAAATATTTATCTTGTACTCTTGGAATGTGACCCACAACCCAAAAAAAACTGTGACAGGATTTTGGCGATATCAATTTCGTTCGTAACAGCCTTTAGTGTAGCCTGGATAATTAAGCGTGAAAAAAAAGTGTAGGGCCTGCAGAGACATATACCTATCTCTATTTCAAATATGGGTTTTAGTTTCCGAATTAAAAACTAATTTGTAACCAAAAAAGTTTTTATTTTAGCCAACGTTTCGACCTGAATTTCAGGTCTTCGCCAGGGCTGAATATGGAAGAAAAAAAAACATACAAAATAATATAGAAACTTGTCTATATATGATAATCAAATAATAAAAAAATGAATGACAACATGAAACTGTGTGTAATCGACTATCTCTCTCTTCCCGTCACCCTATTTGGTATATTTCACTTATGAATATTATTAATAATTTTTTCTTTCCAACATGTTCAATATCCATTTTATATAATCGTTTACACACAGTTTCATATTTTCATTCATTTTTCTTTGTTTGATTATCATATATAGACATGTTATAATATTATTTTCTATGTTTCTTTTTTATATTCAGCCCTGATGAAGGCCTGAAATTCAGGCCGAAACGTTGGCTAAAATAAAAACTATTTTGGTTACAAATTAAGTTTTTAATTCTTCAACTTCCATGACCGAATTCCCGACAATCCTCTCTTCATAGAATTTGACGGTCAACAATTCATTCTATGTGCAATGTGTATCCTTGTATAATTTGTGGTTGAGTGTACTGCCATTCTACTCAATTAACGTTTAGGAAAGCTTGTCCAATCAGTCATTAATACAAACTTAATTTAACTCATTATGATACATTTACTGTCACATTGACATATAAATAATATAAATAAAAATTTAAATATTTGGTACTTTAAGAAAGAAAAAAAAAAGTGCTATCTATTTTGCGAGACTCAGAAGTATTAAATATAATCCTTGAAAGATCGATAGGTGAACAAGTGAATATTTTATTTTTATTCCATCTTCTGATTAAATCCTCTTCCTTCTCAGATTTAGCCCCAAAAGATTTAGTATAGTATCTCTTCGTCATATCACGGGTTGTTTCAATGTAAAATTTTACTGTGATACGTGAAATAGTTCGGTCATTATCGCTTTTACAAAATAGTATTTAAAAAAAACAAAAACATTCACATTCTTCCTGGCAGAAATAATGAAATGGGTTTAGGAAACTATAACTATTTTTATTAGTTGGTTTTTTTTGGGGTTCGGTGAAGGTTGAAAATGGGATCCTGGTGACACGACGTCCCTTCCCGCCTTCATGATAGCCCTGAAAATGGCTTACCATGTAAGCCGAAACGTTGGCAGAAAAAATAAACATTTTTTTAAATTTGTATTTTTTTAGGATCTACCTTGACTGAACCCCAATAAAAAAAAACATCTAATAATAATAATATCTACGGTTTAAAAAAAAAATTTCCATTCAAATATACAAATTTTTTTTTTATTGTTCTCTTTAATGCTTTTTCCTTCCGACATGCAACGTGAGCTTGAAAATACACCCAATATAATTTTATAGAGGTCGTCGTAATTCATTTTTTTTTCTTTTTAAAACAAACACACACATACATATTTAGTTAAGATTTGGTCAAGGTAGATCCAATACAATTTAAAAAATGTGTAGTTTTTAAATTATCTGTCGAGATTTCGGCTTACATTGTAAGCCATCTTCAGGGCTATCACGAAGGCGAGAGGGGACGTGTTATCACTTGGATCACCCATTTATTAAGATATACTTGTACGTGAAGAGATAGCAGCCCTAACTCGGAAGTTAACGGTTTGTCCCTCTCCCCCTTGGCAATTTCATGGCTGGTTCAGAACGCCAAGCATGTGCTGACTGAAAAACCATCTCGCGGCACACGTGCCAGACAGGTGATTGCGACTGCAGGCCTTCTTTCGAGACGCAATCAATCAACCCTGTCCAATCGTTCGCCTCCTTCCTGTGCGACCACTTCCCCCTCTGTGGTAATTTCCCATGTTCATATATCGCTATTGAAATGATCCAAACACAGACAAGAAACTGACGATTCTTTACTTTAACGTGTTTCTTTCAAGTAAAGTAGGTCTCCTGTTGTTATCCTTACAAGATAAGGATAAATGTCCATCGTTTAAATCTAATTAGGTATAAAGTCTCTAGACTGACCGGACAGGTGGAGTGGGGGAAGCGCTCTCCCATTGTCATTGCAATCATAAATTTCTTCCTAAATCATCGTTTCTCGTAAAATCTTATGGAATGTAAAAGTTGGAAAATTGCATTATCGTCCAAAATATTTAACTCGAATAACAATATTACGATTAAAAATTTGATTCACCCTCTGAACCCCCCCCCCCCCCTCCTCATCTCATTTTCACTAAAAATTAAAAAAAAAAATAAATAAATAAAATAAAATCTTACTATAATAAGTCTAAAAACTAAATTGGTTTCTATATTTAAAAAAATAAGAGCTCCCGCTCAACACTCGAAGTTACATTCCAAAATATCTTTCTTAATTAACATTTTATATTATATAAATGTTATAATTGGATGTTTTTTGTTGGGCTCCCAACAAAATAATAATAATAATAATATCTACGG
>KZ807541.1:221689-233545 GCA_000696205.2 Oncopeltus fasciatus | reverse complement strand
AGTCAGTTATGACAAATACTTATAGTGCACAATAATTGAAAAATTTAATTTTCTAACTTTCTCTGTCCACAAATTTCTGAATTTTTTATGCAGACTTATATTACAATATACATAAGTAGCAGCCGTATACCCTCATTCTCTCTTGAACATTCTAGGACCCCTTTAAGCTATGTTATCTTTCGCTTTACCCCCTTCAACTTAAAAGATAAATTTAGTAATTTACTCTTATCTATGCCTAGCTTTAGTAAAACATTTATGCTCTTCCTGTGTGATACTTCAAATATTACTTCTAAATCCTGTCTTAATATAACAAGAGGAATCTTCTTAGATCACGCAGTCCCTTATATTAAAGGACTAATCCTTTAATTTAAGTCTGCAAAACATTTTCTATTCACATGACATACATACCACATGGATAAAAAGTTACTTACTTAAAATTAAAAAAAAAAATAAATAAATAAAATAAAATCTTACTATAATAAGTCTAAAAACTAAATTGGTTTCTATATTTAAAAAAATAAGAGCTCCCGCTCAACACTCGAAGTTACATTCCAAAATATCTTTCTTAATTAACATTTTATATTATATAAATGTTATAATTGGATGTTTTTTGTTGGGCTCCCAACAAAATAATAATAATAATAATATCTACGGTCAAAAAAACTCTCCATTTGAACATATAAATGTTATAAAATAGCATTTTGCACTTATTTTGTTCTTTGCATTTTTTAAACATTAATAATAACGTAGTTATTAAGATTTTAAATTGTTGTAATCTTTTAAACCTTGATCCTTTTTTCTTCAACTGTGCCAACCATTAACTATGCAAATAAAAACAAAAAACTAAAGCTTAAATTTAAATATTGAATTTGTTTTCATTATTTTCAAAATTCCGGACGCTACAGGCGACTATATATCCATATAGTTTTTCAAGCAGCTGGCATAGTTAGTGAAAAAAAAGGGGAGATTTAGAAGGTGTTAAAATTTTAAAATCTCAATATAGATTTTAAATATGCATATAAAATTTGGAACGGTCCATATTTTAGCTTATCCAATATAGGATCTGTGAAAGTAGTCAACATTTGTCAAAAGTCGCCGCTTGGCCGCTTGGTACCAACGGAAATAGCTTGATGCTGATAGATTTCGCCAACCATGCACTCTTAAGCAAATATTTAAATAATCTATTAATAAAGGAAAACCCTGTATATTTTAGCTTTGTTTGGAGACCTTGGTGATTTCTTCCACCAAGTACTGGTAAATTTTTAAGTCGCGTCAAGGTACCAACGGAAATAGCTTGATTTTCTTTGACTATAAATTTAACTGGTATCATTATTAGCAGATTTCATGTAAGAAAATCAAGCTATTTCCGTTGGTACCTTGGCGCGACTTAAAAAATTACCAGTACTTGGTGGAAGAAATCACCAAGGTCTCCAAACAATTTAACGATTCATTAGAATTTTNTTTTTTTCAATTCGTCATTTTTGATTTTTTAATACTAATTGCAATGCAAATCGCTTAATTTCGCGAATTATAGCGAAAATCTATATTTGTTTTAGTAGCATAATTCTGAAACCCAGCCGATCAGAATGATGTGTTAATGGCCCGTAATAGTGTGTTAGCTGTTAATAGAGTGGGGGAGGGGGGTGATATCTGTAAACAAAGGGGGAATTCATCAACACACACACGAGAGCTCAGGGTAGCGAGGAGCCGTAAAGACGTAGCGGGGCGCTTGTCCCACACACGTACTCCCCGATCGCGTTCCTGAAGCACACACACACCTCACGGAAATTGGCCATTTGGTGGGGGGAGGAGACATGCATTCCCTCCACGGTCCGACTGCCTGCAGGTGTGGGAGCAGCCGTTTTCACGGTAGCGGGCAGGCGTGCGCTGGGAGTGTGCCGGCTCGCTGCGTACGCCGCCTACCTACCGCTACCGTGTGCCTGCCCACACTAGAATTCCCCATTGTACTCGAAGAAGAAGGAAATCAACTTTATTCTGGGACCAACTGAGTCCCCTTGAATAACATAGCAGAATTTTACATAAGGCCTTTTCTCGCTCAAAAAATATACATTATTATAAATAAATAAAACAAAAATTATTAATAAAAGAAATAGTGATCATTAAACAAAAATAACATTTCCTCGAGGCTGATGAGTTTATAATCTATGACAATATGACTGGGGAAAGAGAAAGAAAAAATAAAGAAAGAAGAAAAAACAGTGAGCTTATAACAGGTTATAACAGAAGATTCAGTTTGGATGGATAGAAGATGCTGAAAAAGGATGGATTGAGAAGGAAATGGAAAGAGAAGGAGACGTAAGAGAATATTTGAGGGTAGGGAGTTCCAAAGGCAAGCTGCCTGAGCTAGTCAGAACGGACTGATGAGATGAAGGTAAGGAGTTCCTAAATGTAAGAAGGAGGATGTGTGGAGACAGTATTACAAAGGAAGGAACCAAGGAAGTAAAGTCTGCGGTAGAAAGGAAACAACCACTTTAAAACTGTATACAGGCCGGTTACCCGGGAATTCCTAGGTGAGCCGAAGTCAAACCTAACGCAACAGTTTAAGTGACGCTTTAGTCTATCATCAAGCCCATCCAAGACACCGCCATATACCGCACAACAATAATCAAAGTGGGGGAGAATAAGTGNAAAAAAAAAAAAAAAAAAAAAAAAAAAAAAAAAAAAAAAAAAAAAAAAAAAAAAAAAACCGGAACAGTTTGCAAATAACAGCTGGATGAGTTCTTAAATAAAAATTAATAATCTAAAAGGTTATTTTCACTACCAATGAATAAGGAACCATCATACCTTCTATTATCCGTCTTCATTGGTTTCTGCAAACCATCCTCTGTTGGCGAGCGCTTTCGGACATTATCCATCTTCGTGGCCGAATACATGTGTTCACTGTCACTGTCTGTATTCTGTAGAGTTGAATACAGACAGTGACAGTGAACACATGTATTCGGCTAAGAAGATGGACAATGTCCGTAAGCGCTCGCCAACAGAAGATGGTTTGCAGAAACCAATGAAGACGGATAAATAGATGGTATGATAGTAAGAAATAAATAGATAAAAAAACCCAGTCCCGCAACAGGACATAGTGGCTCAGGTATTGGGGGGGGGGGGAGGATACAGATTAATTTATTCTCGACCCACTGCACTCTTGAGAAGGCACACCATTTTAGCTGCCTAATTTTTTCCCCATTTTGACGAAGAATGGTACACAATTAGTGTTGGGTGTTTTCTAGGAGCACACCAGGATAAGGAGAGATCTTAATCTGAAGTCAGACACTAATGTCGTGACCTTTGCAATAATTTAATACATTTTAGTATATTTTCATTCTGTTGTGTATTTAATTGAGACTCACTTAGACGGATTCTTATGATTTTCCAACATGTTTTATTTATCTTCTTTACAATTTGAAAAAAGTTCTTATATGAGGTAATACAACAACACATAATAATACCTTCAAAGAGAGAGTTTGTTGACCGTAGATATTATTCTAAGATGATTTTAGTTGGGGTTCGGTCGAGGTAGATCCAAAAAACACAAATAAAAAAATGTATTTTTTTTTAATGAAGGATTATCTGCCAACGTTTCGGCTTACATTGTAAGCCATCTTCAGGGCTATCATGAAGATGAGAGAGGACGTCCTGTCCCTAAGTTCACATTTCCATGACTGGAAACGGAAATTCCAGTCATGGAAATGTGAACTTAGGGACAGGACGTCCTCTCTCATCTTCATGATAGCCCTGAAGATGGCTTACAATGTAAGCCGAAACGTTGGCAGATAATCCTTCATTAAAAAAAAATACATTTTTTTATTTGTGTTTTTTGGATCTACCTCGACCGAACCCCAACTAAAATCATCTTAGAATAATACCTTCATTCCCTTAACCTTTTTACAGTTTAGGACTACTCATAATTATTTGTTGATCCTTTTCACAATAATTCTACTGATTATTTTAAGCACATTAAGGATCAATGCCCCGATTATGTTCTTGTGTAAGGAAATTGAGTTCTTCAATTGAGTATGTTTAAGAAATAATATACTCAAGTATGGTAGTGCTGAACTCACGAGTCATTTATATTTTGTTTCAGGAATTTACTAATATCAATATGTTCTTTGTATTTTTTACTCACTTATTGTATTTTTTTTTTTTTAGGTCGATCTGATTTTGGAGCTATTGATAATGAAGCCTTAGATTTTAGTCAATTAGAAGATTTTATTAATGATGAAACAGACCAGTCTAGTTCGTAAGTCATTTACTTTGCTAAATATATTCTTTCCTACTCTTATTCTCTTCATTCACTTTCTATCATTTTTTCAACTCATAGGTTTGATTTGACAATCCAAGTTGTTCTTGTGCTCCGTACCTATTACTAATTCGTGCTATCTATATAATAATATATGTTTTATTTTCCTTCGTATTTTTATTAGAGCAATTCCAAATTCATTTTTCAGTATTTCATTTATCATTATAACAATGATTTGAGTTATCATCTTTGGCCAGAGCATCAGCAAAAGTAAATAAAATTGTACCCAATTAATTTTTTGGCTTATTTATTTCACAACCTGGTCAAAATTCTGACTTTTTCGTTGGTCATTCTGATAGCCAACAAATATCAACCCTATAACTAAGATAGTATGTTTTGTTCAACATAGATAGCTTTTGTTTCATCACAATTATTGTCATATTTTTTGTTTCTTGTGTCTATTTTAACATTAAAAATGGCCTCCATGGCTGTCAAATAAAGACTTCATGAAACATACCCATTTTGAATTGTTGAGTAAATTTCATACATGAGCAAATAGAATTTTAAAAATTCTTGTAGAAATAAATTATAAAAAAAAAATAAGTAAAAAAAAGAGAAAACTGAACTATACCGTATGCTTAGTAATATTTACATAGGATATTGAAAATGTTATAGATTTTATTTTAATAATTTTGGAAACATGTGGAAGATTGTGATTAAGGTTAAACGATGTACAAATAAATCATTTGTATGGTTGTAACTAAAAAAAATTTATTCATGGATGACTTATGGCCAGATTTAAATTGTGTATTTAGTTTTCAGCCCATAGTCAATAAATTCAAGGTGTTGTAGCCTAACTGTGTTATAGTTTCAGTTAAAATCGCAGAACTGAAACAGAGTATAATGATTCTTCCTTCCTTCCTCTTCATATCATATATCATCACACCAGTTGCCCCTCTCCATCCAGTAAATTAATTATAAAGATCATATAAAAATATAATTATAATGATTAGTGAGAAATATAATTCTAAAGTTAATCAAGACTAATAATAAAGTTAAGTTTAAAAAATATTCTAGATTTCAGCAGTCCTAATATTTCTCAATGGCTCAGAGTGTCATCTAAAAAAAAAAAATGGAATCGTGAATCACTTTTATAAAGAGGATAAAATAAATTTTTAAAATTGAAAAAAAATATCTCATCAAGTAATGATTTAGGGACATGTCTTTCATCTATCATATTCTAAACAATCTCCACACTAATTTTTCTCGGTGAAAGTCTTCTCTGATGCAGGAATTGGAAAACTAATGCACTCTGGAGGAGTATGGATAATGTATAAACTTGAAAATCTCTAGGTTTCTGTCTAGCATATTAATTTTGAAGGAGCTTACCGACAGCCCTTGAAGGAATGAGCCCAGGTTTAGTGTAAAGGTTAAATTAGATAAAAGGACGATGGCAGAACCATCGGATGTGAAAAAAAACAAAAAAAAACAAACAAAAAAAAAACAGGAAAGTCTTCCTGTGAAGGACAGCCCGAAAGTCTTCTACCTTAAAAGGTAGATGTGAGGTTGTGTGTTGGGAATTTAATATGTTATCTAGCTCGTCCCGGTAGTGCAATGGAAGCATACCGGCCCGGAAAGCTGGAGATCCAGGTTCGAGTCCTGGCTGGGACAGATAGATTTTTTATTATATTCCCTCGCATTAATTGTTTAAAATTTATGTGGGATAATAAACCACAACTAAATTATTATTTACAAATCAAAATAAAAAGTAAATAACGAGAGTCGATAAATAGCTAGACAATGTCAGCTCCTTCGAGCTTTAGACGATGTATTCTTCTTTCTCGTGGGTTAGGTTCTCGCTAGTGTGTTGGCAATTTAATAAGTTATCTAGCTCGTCCCGGTGGTCTAATGGAAACATACCGGCCCGGAAAGCAGGAGATCCAGGTTCGAGTGCTGGCTGGGACAGATAGATTTTTTATTTAATTAATTAATTAATTTGCATTAATTGATTACAATATAGAATTTAATGTAAAATCTAATATCTAAATTACGTCTACATCTTTTTGAATTTAACAACTAAATGCTAGAATGAGTTGAGATAGAAAAAAAAATATAGACAGCTTTCTGACATTTATCTACATTTTTGGTCTAGTTTCACTACTTTAAATATTTCATCTATAAACTCTGTATATAGGAGAGAAGGAAATTAATCTAAATGTCAGATACGTATTCCATGGAATTTGATTTACTACTTTTTTTTAGTGTATCTCCATTGTGTTGTGTCTGTAATTAATCGATTAGTGGTGCGGTTCTCATGATTTGCCAACATGTTTTTATTAATCTTTACAATGTGAACAAAGTTGTTTGTTCAACAGTTTGACGATATTGATATATTACTTAATTTTGTGTTTTTATTTTTATCCTTTCTGAGCCTTCCATTTGCATAAAATAGAAGAAAAACTGAGGTATGTGACTTGTGGATTGCCAACTATAGTTGAAAAAATGATTGCCGAATGGAATTTATTGAGATTTACGCAGTCAATTTTTGAAGTTGTTCAGTCTACAAACTTTTCCTCTCTACGTGGTATATATTTATTTTAAGCGACTTCTACCACTCTGTCTTCATTATAATTTCTTTATTACGTATTCTCTATTAGAATATTCTTGGCAATAAAAATGAACTGATTTGTTTAAGTTGGCTATGGGCCTTGTTTTAGACACATCGTACACAAATCCTATTTTGGCTGCATGAAAAGTCGATAAATCAATATAAAAAAATAACATATAAATGTTATAGTCTGTATATATAAATAATAATACAGTTATTAGATTATTAACAAATCCCATTGCTTACTACAGTTTCATATCAAAATATGTTGTATGGTAATTTAGACAAAATCCTTTCATAAGGTAGCATTGGTTATGAATTCGGTTTTGAAATTATAACATATAGACTTGTTTTTTATATTTTGTTTGTACGTTTCTTATGTTACTTAACCCAGAAGAAGACCTAAAATTTATGCCAAAACATTGGCAACAATAAAAACTGTTTTGGTTCACAAATTTTGTTTTACTTCTTCAAATTCCAAGACCGAATCCCTAACCAATCCCTCTTTATAAAGATTGATGGCCAACCAGCAATCTCCAAATTGATTGTATATTTCAGGATATGTAAATATATTATTTACATAAGTATATTTATTTAAACTTATAACTATTGAAGGTAAGACATTAAGCTTCAGGACAAGCTAAACTTCATACAAACAAGTTTATTTACTTCATGTTGAATAAAATATAAATTATTAAACTAAATAATGTATTTATGATTTATTTACCGTTTCTTCTTCCGGGATGGACCGAGTCAAGTTGTTGATATTTGCCGAGCTTTCGCACATCATGTGATGGCTTATTCAGGGCTGAAAATTATGATTGCTAAAACCTGCCAAATAATATACTTCTGTCAAGTGTCATTATTCTGTCTATACTTCCTTCGAAATTATTACAGGTATTTCGGAGAGTCATTGTGTTCGGATAGAGGAAGCCGAAATCTGACTGTCGTTGGCCACCTACCCCCGAGTACAACTCCAATCGAAGCCCAACACTATTCTCAGTCGTAAGTTTCGTTATATTTTTCTGTCACGATTTCTGTACAAAAATTGTACAAATAGATATTTATAAAAATATTATAAGTTGTAATTATTAATTTTAGCTACTGTTTCTATTGTGTTGGTTGTTTCTAGATTTTTATATGTTTACTTAATTGTAAATAGATATGTAAAAACTTCTAGTATTCATATTATCTGTGTTTCAATTTTACTTTTGTTTTGTATAGTATTTACCTTATTCTTAACTTTATTTCCCTTTTGTCAATCTATTCATAATATTTTCATTTTTTGCTTATTAACTCTTTTTCTTCATTTATTGTTATTTTAATACAAGGGACTAAAACTAACTATAAGGGAATCTGATACCTATTTAACTTCTGATGGAAGATAAAATGCAGTATTAATAAAAGTAGTATTAAATATGTATAAATAATGGAATTGCAAATACACATTCTGATGACAGAACCCAACCTTGAAAAAATAACTTTTTGCTGAGTCCATTCACATACGCTTAGAAAAAAACAGACAAAGATTATATTTCTTCCAGTCACAGTATTTTTTTTCACATCCTAATAAAAAAATTACTATAAAACCACTTTATAGCATTTTAGTATTTCACCACTGGTCTTGGGAGCTGAAGAATTAAATACTAAGTTGTAACCAATAAAGTTTTTATTTTGCCAATTTTTTTTTGGCCTAAATTTCAAGCCTTCATCAGAGCAAATCGGGTGACAGGTAGAGGACTCTACAGTGACTAAATCATGAGCATAGCAATAAGAGGAATCCAATTATAAAAATCACAGATTTTAGTCATAAGTGAAAGTGCAGATCTTTCTGTCTCCAATGAATGAGTAGTAGTAGTAGTAGTAGATTGAAGGGCAATCAACTTCTAGGTTATTACGCCCTATAAATACCCTTTAATGCATTATATTAAAGTAGTAGTAGTAGTAGTAGATCATTGAAGGGCAATCAACTTCTAGGTTATTACGCCCTATAAATACCCCTTAATATGTCCACTATAAATCAGTTAATAAAATACAGGAATCAGGATTATTTCTACCACTATAACAACCTAAATTAATGGATTTTTTTTTTTTTAAATATTATTATTATATATTTAATAAATTATAAAAAATAAATTATTATTAACTAAAATAATAAATAATATCTCATTCTTTAATTTAGATTTTCCAGGCTATACCTGCTTTTTTAAGAAAGTTTAACAGCCCATCCACTGTAGAGGGGTTGTTCCCAAGGCACTCCGCCATATTTCTTCCAATGCCTTCCCTAGTGAAGTAATTCTGATAAACTGGGCAAACCTCTATGATGTGCTGGATTGTTAGGTGAACTTGGCAGGTATTACACTTAGGCGGCAGATCTTTGTTAATTAGGTGTATATGAGTAAGGTTCGTGTGACCTATCCGCATACGGGTCAGTATTACCTCTTCTCTTCTATTCCCACGGATGGAGGTGTTCCATTCTTTTGTGGTGTTTTTTATACTCCGCAGTTTGTTGTGTGCTGGTTCTAGCATCCATGCATTTTCCCAGTCTTGGAGTGCCATTTTCCTTAGCTAGTTTTTAAGGTCATCTGGTTCGAGGATACTTAGAGGAGGTTCGAACATACCGGCTGCTTCCTTAGCAGCTTTGTCTGCCTTTTCGTTTCCTGGAATTCCAACATGTGAGGGAAGCCAGAGAAAGTTAACGGGTTTCCCTAGTAAATCTACAATTTTGAGTAAGTGAGTTATTTTCAAAACCAGGGGAGTTGGCTTATTGAAGTTCTTTATTCTTTGTAAGCTTGAGAGTGAGTCAGTACATATTATGAAATCCTTTCCTCCAATGAATGATACACTCAGTTAGAAATATAAAGCAAAGGTTTATAAGAAATTATGCTGAAATATGTCCCAGGTTATTACTATTGGTATTTTATGAGACCAAAGTGAAATAATATGTAGTAGAAATGGTGGTTACTAAAAAATAAATTGGAAATTGAAGAGATGTTTATACTTTTATTAAATGTATTGGAAGTACATTCCATACTTGGGAAACTATTTGATGAATATTACAGGATAAAGGAAATTGGGTTCTAAGGATTGGAAGCAGGATATGGCCCCTGATTAGGATTGTCATAATTTCACCGGCTCATACTTATATAAGGATGTACCATGAAGAAAGGTAGAGTCATAGAAAATTGATCAGAGGATATATTTTTGACTCTAAGAGCAAATTCAACTTAAGCAGCAAATATATTCTGATGACCTTCAAACATCCACTTCCCCCAAAATAATATGTCTTATATGTGCTTAATAATTAGTTATCAGCATATATTTACAAAGAGATTAATTCAATATATTAAATTGAAATGATTTTAGCAGGTTTTATAATAACAACATTAAATAAGCATCAACTAAACACATTATACTGAAATAAAACAGTGATATTTAATGAAGCATTTAGTTTAAGTTAGTGCATTGATGTAAATTAAATACAGGCAATAATCATCAATCATTCAATGAAGTACCAAAAAAATTATATATTATTTACACTGGAGAACAATTTGAAACTTAAGTTCTGTTGAGTTAGATTTTTTAGCTGTTTTCTATAGAATTAGGCATGCTGGTTTCAAAACTGTTTTTAGTATTCTTCTATCGCGTCACGTTCGGTTTCTTTGTGGGTGGGGCGCATGCTGGTCTAGACCTGCCTGTTTAATTACGTCTGTTATACTGTGGTGAAACGTTGTGTGTCGGTGAGCAGTATTTAGTACTTCTTTACGGAAGTGTACAGAACTACGTAGTGTGTTTAAACTAAACGTTTTCTTATGGCTACTTCTGCTCCTACACGTCGAAAGTGTGAAAACAACCCCGATTCGTTTTGTTATATACGTGGCAGTTTTACCATTCCCAGTCAAAGGACAAACATCAGTACATTTGTCAGACAAGCATATTTTGCTTATTTTAAAGTGAAATTTGGTAATCAAGATAAAGCATGGGCACCTCATAAAGTGTGTAAACAGTGTGTTGAGGGTTGTTCGGATGTGGACCAAGGGAACACGTGCTAAGCTTCCATTTGTATACCTATGATACCTAAGATTGGCGCGAGCCCAAAGATCATTCAATACATTTTCAACAATACTTTTGTATTGTAAAAACATCGGGATATAACAAGAAAAACAAATGTAAAATAGAGTATCCTAGTTTACCGGCAGCTATACGCCCTGTACCGCTTTCAGCCGAAATCCACGTGCCAGTTTTCAATGAATTTCCCTCTTTAGAAGAATGGGAATACGGATATGGCATTCAAAAACATTGTTAAAGACTTTCTTGGAAATATATGAGCATTGAAATTGTCCAGCAACTCTTGGAAAGCTTCCAATAGCTAGGTTGCAACGTGAGCATTTCCATCAAGATTTGAGGGTCATGGAAGCAAGGTATCAAGGTAGATGGGACGTACATATGATGGCTAACTAATGTTGGAGCTACAAGCGCGAATGTACACAAACTAAACACTCCAGAAAAAGCTACAAACGCCAATAAGTACTGTTCATTAATTAAACAATTTTATATGTATAAACTCAATTTAACTTACATTAAATGTTTTGTAAACTGTATTTTTGGTACGTTTTTACTTTATGTTATTTTTTTAAATGCATGCTTTTTATGATTTCTGAGGATATCCTATAGTTTAAAAATTTGACGTGATAGACAAAATCTGAGGTTATTCTCAGATTCAGAAGCCAAGAATTAGTGAAAAAACAGTGTCAGATCTAACTCAACAAAAAATGTGTTCCCCTGTGTTATCTTTGATGTGTTACACACGTGAACATGAAGTGTTATAATTTTGTATTATGAATAAAGTTACTAGGTTTTCATGAAAAAATTGTTGAAGATATTTTATTATATTATCAATTAAATACAGAAATAGTTTTTGATGCACAGACGTAATATAACTAAAGCCATTTTGGTTCATTGAAAATAAATTTTTTAAATATATATATATAGA
>KZ807541.1:203111-221492 GCA_000696205.2 Oncopeltus fasciatus | reverse complement strand
AGTTCCTCCACGTACCTCTGGAGGCTATATATATATATAAAATTGAATTAGGTAATTCTATTTTATGAATCCACAAAATTCAAAAGACCTCTACATCTGATGTATTTGTTATTTAAATTGAACAAATTCCAATGAATGACACTGAAATAATGTTTTTCTCATTTTTTCTTTTGAAAAAAAAAATAATATTAAGATGGAGATTAAACTGAATCTTTACTTTTAAATTAAAAATTTTCTTGAGCTCTAGCTGCCATAATTTGTATTTAAAACCTCTTAACTCTGCTCCTGACATTACAATTTATATTATCTAAAATAATCTGGAAGATTAATTGATTAAAAGTAGTTTTTCTCGAAACGAAAATTTGATTAAATACATCTGAATAGTTTAGCAATGAAAATTGTTTTCTACATTTAGTGAATCTTGCTATTTAACATAAGAATAATTATTTTATGATATAGTTAATTTGTATTCAAATTATAAATTAATAGTGGTAATTACCTACATAACTTAAATGCTTAGAAATTTACTTAATTTAAGATACTGCTACAAAATTGACTTTTTAACAATTGAATTCATTAAAAAATTAGAAAGTCGTAATAAATGTATTTCTAACTATTTTTTTTCATACTTCTAGTGTAATGGTAGTTTTGTAAATATTCATAGGAATAAATTAACAAACTCACAACTATTGTACTAATCATTGGGGAGCTGGCAAGTGGGTACATCCTTTATGAAAACTGAAAAAATATAATATTCGATAAGAAATACAATGCCAGTGAATTACTTTAGAAAAACTGGATCATTATATTGGCCCAGATAGCCATTCGCCTGGACCAGGTCACTAGCTGGGGAGGTGTTTAGTTACATTTTTGTTCACAAGCTGTATTTTTTTTTTTTTTTTAACTTTTATTTATAAACTGTAATTAGATTATACAAATTGGCCGAATTACTGTTGTAATTTAAGTTGTAAATTCAAAACTGTAATATGCTTTTGTAGCATGTATATGTGCTTAATATTTTATTTCGTGTAATAGTCTTGTGTATTCCTTTTGCATGTGTAATAGATTAACCTTATGAATTAAGGCTTTATTTGACTTTAATACAAGCACAATTGAAATAACGCGTTACATTTTGAGGAACGATAACAAAACAAATGTATAGGTTGTCATATGTTTTATATGACATTCACCCTCTGTTGAGAAAAGTTGGTGATCTTGATATTTAGAAGGTAGCTTCCGAGTCTTAGAGGCCCTCCGGTAGGCTGGATGACTACATCATGATTCAGCTTCTTTTTTTATTTTTTATTTTTTTTTTTTTGCTGTGTTAGCCTTTCATTCAACCACTTAGGGTCATGGAGGAAGGGGCTATCTACAGGTTGCCACCCCATTTTAAACACCCATGGCTCAGGACAAGCTTATATATTATAAATAAAAGATTGACCTGGGCGGGATTTGAACCCGCGGCGTCAGGATTGCGAGACCCGTACGGATCCCCTGAGCTAGCCTGGCGCCCCATAATTCAGCTTCCTGCTGGTGGTAGTCTTCTTCTTGTTCTTGTTCTATAGGCCTTTCACCTTTATCGCATACTGTAGGTAGATCTTCGATTTCGGCATCTTCCTCTTCCTCATAGACAGCTAGTGGTCCTCCGATCGGTGCTAGATGTCGAGTCGATACCCGTGTCTACTTGTCGTTCGGCAGTCGAACAATGGCGTATTCAGGGTTACTCTCGACTAGCGTTACCTCGTCTACTTTGGGCTCATATTTTGACTGAGAACGTGACCGGGAGAGGCTAGCCAGATAGGGGTTCAACATCCTCTTCCAGTTCGCTGCGGATGCTTGAAACATCGCTCGTGAGGTGTTTCGTTGGTGGCCGTAGACAGTGAAGATCTTATGGGGTGGTGCGCACTTTAAAGAACTTCTTCCCATTCTGAAATGACTAAAGGGTGATCGCTCCCCTCCGAACGCTAATTCCACAGACGATTGATGGCGCAGAAGATCGTGTCCAATGATTACGCCCTATAGAACGTCGAGTTTTACGTTCTTGTTGTTATGTCCGAGTAAATACAGGTCTACTTTACAATGTGTACGAATCTGGGAGCTGAGAGACGTCGAAACCACTAGGACTTTGCCTTTAGAGTGTAGTACTACTAATTTTAGAACATCAACTAAGCGTTCACTAATGAATCTTCTAGTACTCCCAGTATAGATTAGAGCGTTAATTTCATAACTGTTTTTGGTAGCAGATACAACTGTATCTAAAGCAACTGCTTTAGATAAGTTAGAATGGTTTGCTGAGTTATTACACGAGATATTGCTAGGTATCCTAGTATTCCATTCTTTGCACATTTTAGACTTAGGCGATTTATTTAGTTTAGAGGACAGACATACCTTCAAAAATGGCCCTTCTTACCACATCCCCTTCAAATTACTTCTCTGGCCGGACATTTTGTACGAGGGTGTCTTCTGTTTCTTCGCCAGATCAAAAACACCTGCTGTTGATCGCCGCGGGAGAATATGTCCGCGAAGATTCCGTAGACCGATGAGAATTTGGTCGAATCAGTCTTCAATTCTTCCCTATCTTGCTTCAATACGTCGTACGCCCTTGTCGTTAGTCGCATTTACGCTCGAGTTTGAGAAGTACGACTCTGATTGCTTTTGTGCTAATTCGAGTGACCTCGCCTATTCGTAAGCGTCAGATAAGGTTAATGTAGAGTTTTCTAGATTCGTTGCCTGATATTAAATTATTTTAGACCTCTGATGTAGTCTTCTTCATTCTTTTCAGCCGAGACCCCTTTGGGGTCTTGTTTAGATTAGGCCCGCCAGTTATTTTATCTAGTAACAGTTACTTATTGATAAATTAAAAAACATATGATTTATTTAATAAAAACTTTTTACACATAACCAAAAACATTATCATACTTTTAATCAGTTCCTCCACGTACCTCTGGAGGCCAAAATTCTACTATGTCCTTAAGGATTATATCAAAAACGTCTTCATTTGAGCTTCTCTGCCTCCACATATACTCACATAAATAGGAGTCTACCATAGAGCGATGTGTCCCACATTCCTTTTTGTTTCTCCTTTTGGCTTTGGCCCACATAGACTCAACTCTTTGAGTGTGAGCACCGGTCTCTTGGTCCACGAAATGTTTGGAGTGATTTACAATAAAATGCCTGTAATCCTTTCCAATTATTTCTTCTATCCCACTATATGACTTCCACATGTCAGACATTATAATGGAACCCGGTCTAATTGATGTTTTTATGCACTCCTCCAAGGTTTCTCTTGTCCTATCGGGCACTGTGTACAAAAAACACTCTTTTGTCTCACGACAGATCCCGCCAAACACCCATTGCTGTGGATAGGTTCGTCCTACATTATACTTTCGACGAGAAAAACAGGACTCGTCAATCTCAACTGTCAGTCCTTTCCCTCCAATAACCATTGGGTTTTTCAGCAAACTAGGCACACCTCCCGCAGATAATTTTTCCAATCAACAATTGTAGCAGAGCTCATATTGAGCTCTTTTGAACAAAATTTAAACGTTGTATACTCCTGTGCCGATGAGTAAATGAATAAAAGGGCTTTACTTAATGGTAACCTGCTGCCACATAGCCATGTACCCGTATACATGCCACATTCATACCGGCATTCTCTTTTGTTGCACCTATATTTTTTTCTTTCTTCGTAAAATTTCATAATGTGGCCTTTTTTACAATGTCTTTCCTTAGGTAGAATTCCTCTTTCTTCAAAAAAATCCTGGCTCGTTGTTCTTCTTTGCATAAATCGTAAACATCAAAAACATTCATTTTGTAATACTTTTATAACCGCAATTACACAAACAATACTAAATTAAATAATATTTAACCATGTGATTTTATTTCTGTATAAAATGTCAATATAAAATAACTGGCGGGCCTAATCTAAACAAGACCCCCGCTTTGAACTGACAGTCTTTACTCAGAAGTCTTAATTCCTCTAAGTATTGATCAATTGTTTCACCAGCTTGTTGATCTCTTTTCGCTAATCGATGTTTTGCAAGTATAATATTTAAATAATTTTTAGTGCAAGGGAACAGAATAAAAAAATCTAACTGTCCCAGCCAGGACTCGAACCTGGATCCCCTGCTATCCGGGCCGGTGCATTTACCACTTATGCTACCGGGACAAGTCTGATAAGTTATTAAATTCCCCGCACTAGTGTCGAGAGTCCAACCTCCGAGGCCGACGAATATATCGCTCATGCTCGGAGGAGCTGACATTGTCAAGCTGTTTAAATGACTCTTCTTAATTTAATTTTAATTTTAATTTTATAAATATTATTTAATTTGTGGTCTTTAATCCCACGCAAATTTAGATAATTTTTAGTGCAAGGGAACAGAATAAAAAATCTAACTGTCCCAGCATAAGTGGTAAATGCACCGGCCCGGATAGCAGGGGATCCAGGTTCGAGTCCTGGCTGGGACAGTTAGATTTTTTATTCTGTTCCCTTGCACTAAAAATTATCTAAATTTGCGTGGGATTAAAGACCACAAATTAAATAATATTTATATAATATTTAAAGGTTTTACGTAAAGATTTTTTAGAGTTTCGATCGCCGCAGTATATTTTCTGCACTTACTTACGTATTGATAAATTGAGTATGAAAGGAAGTTAGCAAGCAGCAACAGCATTTCCTCTTCTGTAGCTTTGCAAGCTCCCACAAAATTTTCCAATGTCTGAATCTAGTGGGTCCCCTTTAATGCTGCATCTTTCTCATTTGGTTCCAAACAAAGACGTTTTGGTAGGCTTGGCAGGCGATCCATTGCTTCCTCTCGTTTAAAGTCAAATAAAGTTTAATAGATTAACCTTCTGAATTAAGGCTTTATTTGACTTTAATACAAGCACAATTAAAATAACGCGTAACATTTTGAGGAAAAATAACAAACTAACTATGTAAGTTTAGTCATATGTTTTTTTTAGAAGAACAATAATAAACCAACTGTTTAGGTTAAGTCATATGTTTTATATGACAGCATGTTTTTATTTTCATTCAATATCTTATGTCAATCTATTTATATAATCTCCTGAAAATATTTTCACTAATGTGGCCAATTTGATTATTTTTAATATTTAAAGTTTTTCTTGCAGCCATAATCTTCCAGAAAGTCCTCCAGATTCAGGCTCAGAACCACCATATTCTCCACAAGAAGCAAAGCCTCTTTCACCTAGAAACCGTAAGTTTTTGAGGCTACTTCTTTATGAGTAGCTGTTCATTATCTAATACTATAGAATTTATAGTTTCTTTTTTCTACTTCTTCTTGAAATTGTTTACTTCTTACTAAATATTTTTCATTTTAATTTTATTTATCCAGAATCAAAAGTTGGGGGAGTAGAAGAGCTACTGTTAAGTCCTGGTGGAGTGTACAGCAAACTCTTAGCCCCTGGTGATCTTCATCAGTCTGTCCTTGCTCACACTCCTTTACATGAACAACCGCTTTCACCTCTTTCTGGTAAGTTTATCTATTTAATTGTGCCCTACATCTTAACCTTGTCTTATGATTGACTACACATTATTGAATATAAGAACTTAATTTTTCATAGATATTATGACTTGGTGCTTTCAAATTTTAATAAACCTAAAAAGTATAAATTATTTTGATCTGAGCTCTTATTTATCCCATTAAATTTCTTTGAAGAAAAACTGCTGCATAGAGATTTATAAAAAAAAAACAATTTTTACACACTGCTTTCCTATTATTTTAAAAATGAAATAGTGTCGTATGTTTTCTAACAAGTTTGTAAGGTAGAATTACTTTTCACATCCTCCTGAGTTTCAAATCTATGTAATGTAAAGTAACCAATTGAGACAGGGAATGTATGTATATAGAACCAAGGTTATTGTTCACTAAGATCTATTGGGTAGTTTCAATTTATTTTTATATAAAGCTTCCAATTTTCACTACTGTGATTCTGTAAAAGTTTTGGTATGTTTAATATATATAATATGTTTCCCATATTGTTATTGTATTTTAAAGTTTAAAAATTTTAGGTGGCACATTGATTGCTAGTGGCCCTCCAACAGATGAATCCTCTATTACTGCTGTCTATGGTGGGCTGAAGAAAAGAAAACTCAGTCAAGATAATACAAGCTCAGTTAAATCTGAACCGAATAATATTTTATCCAGTGGTAATATAATTTTTTTTTTATTTTAAATATTGCATTTATTATTGCAGAAAAGTATTTTACTTTAAATGGCTTTAAAGTTAATAATTTAAAAAGATAATAAATTTTGTCTGCAATATACCATCCCTGGCTAAAGATTACATCGCTCTTATTTAAAGAATGATTTCTGTAGTGCTTAAAATCACTCTCACCAAAATAGCCTTGGCACAATATTTAATTAGACAAATTTCTCTACTTAGGTTGAATAAAATTTAAAATGATCATAAGTTCTGTAATTCAGGTGAAAAATATATCATTAGCACCACTTTAATTCATCACATAAACAGCAATCAATAATAAGCATTGATTGAATGCAGTCCAAAACTAACTAGCTATTAGTTGATGTTTTTTTGTTGGAGTCCAGTCAAGGTAGCAACAATTTTCTGGGTTTTTTTCTTGTAATTATTTTATTTCCAATTTGAATTTCTTCTGTTTGAACTGTGACTCATAACTCAAATGAATACCTTTTTTCAATTATCCCTAAAATCTAGAGTATAATTAATTTGTTTCTATAAATGATCACTGAAATTTAAGTTTTTATTAATGTTCTCAGTTACACTGGTAATCTTTAGTTAATTAGTAGTGTTTTTATTATTGATTGTACTCATTTGATTAGTAAGTAATATTTAAGTTTTCTAGCAATAGATAATGAACCTAAAATTTACTATATTCCTTCAATTTAGAAAATAAGTTCATAACCAAAATGACAGTTTCCAAAATTTATTATTGCATCATTGTTTTTATTTGAGTTACCTAAAAGTTTGGATATCATCATCATCATCATCATCATAGTCCAATTCCCTGAGGCTGATGTATCCCTGAGACACTTTCAAATCAACTGGAGGAGCAAGTTATATATGGCTTGTCAGTCGCTTATACAAGGCCTTAAAAAAAAAAAAAAATTAATTTTTTCTGAAATATAGTTGTTGAAAAAATTTAGAGAAATGGAGAATACATCTTGGTGAGTCGTCTCATAGCGTAATAAGACCAAGTCATCAAGTCCTATTTCGTGACTCCATTTAGTCATGTAATCCTCCTTCCTCTTTGTCTAATTTAATAAAAAAGCGATGACACCAGTCTTTTTTTTTTTTTCCATTTATAAGCAGCATGTCAAATTCCATAGAGTAGAAGAATTAATTTTAACCACTAGACCATTAAATTAAAATGTAAAAATAGTAGAAAGTGAACAGTTAAGTTAATATATATTTATTTTGTTATTGTATTCTTTGTACATATTTATGTATGAAATCAGACGCATCTAAAATATTTTTAATAAATTTGTTTATTTTTAAATTTTTTCAGCTGAACTTATAATTGAAGATGACGTTTCTTACCCAGATGGAACAAATGAAAGTGGGATGTATATTGATTCAAGCAGTTTTCAATGCATCCGATTTTCTCCTTTTCAACAAACTTCTTGGCACATACTTTGTGACCACAATCTTAAAGAATTGTATGTAGATGTATTTACTATATTTGTCTTGCTATTACTTATTGTTTGCTCTTTGCATTAAATGAGTATAATTTATGTTATAGGCCAACCCCTCATTATAGGGTTGATGCAGATAAAGGATTTAATTTTTCCAATACTGATGATGCATTTGTATGCCAAAAGAAGAACCATTTTCAAGTAAAGTATTATAAATTTTAAAATTTCACAAGATGAGCAAATATTCCAAATCAATGTAATACTTATCTAGTAAATCTGAAAATTAAAAAAAAAAAATTAACTGGTTTCTCTAATTTTGTTTCTGTTTGAAGTTAACTGAAATTCAGGGGGTAAAATATATAAAATAAAAATGATATCTGTTCCTTGTTAGTAATCACCAACTTTCCGAGGTAGAAAGTAGGAGAAATATTGCAGGATTCATTAATTGTTGCAAACTCTTGCACTTCAGACACACTAGTGGATTTTTTTTCACTTGAGTTAATTGCTATTACTAAACCTATCAAACAAGTTGTATATTTATAGGTTTTTTTCCAATAAGTAAATGAATTTTAACTATGAAATATTACTGCTCAAATAACCAAAAGTTAAGGAAGAATCGTCAAAAACATGCTGTAATGGTTTAACATCAAAGACGATTTAAAAAGGACAATGGATCCTGAGAATATCCAACATGTCTCATGTTAACAAATAATTTATTAGCTTTGTTGTTATTTGAAATGCTCATGTTTAGTTAGAATTGGTGACAGTTCATCTCAGGCCAGAGATAAAGAAGATATACATTCGAAAGCCTGTGATGACAAGAAATGAGTTCCAATTGTTTCAAACAACATGTTATATGTTCCTAATGTATAAGCAATAAAAATGAATGCAAAATTGTTCAAAATCATTCTTCTTCTGCTATGATTGTTAGAAATGGAAAATTATACAATACGATATTTAAACCTGATTTAGACATATCAAAAAATTACTCTAGAAACAGAAAGAAGAGTCTTTAATTTTACCAAAAAAATTAGATGACCAAACTTTAGATCATGTATAAAACTCTTATCAATTTTCAAATAGACTCTGACGATTTGAAAAATTATGTCTGTAGTTTTTGTATGACTGGTAAACAGCATAGGCTACTTTTTGTATCGAATGGAAATAGAAGTTTTTTTTTGCGAATTCATTCACTGTGATATCTGGCCCTAATTAAGTTACTTTGCTTGAAGGAGCTGAGTTTATATTTATATAAACTTTATATTAGCTTTTTATTTTGATGACTGACTTGTGTCAGCAAAAATTTGGAAGATTTTAAATATTTATTTGGACAGATTAACTGTTATTTTGCAACAGCATATGGATTGTAAAGAACTGTTCATGAATTTTTTATTACTCAGGAAGATTGTATCATTCAATTGTTAAAAAAGTTTAGATTGGAAGAATGTAACACTTTATAAATTCCTCTGTATCTACATTCCAAAAAGAAAAATTCAATACCAATTAAAGACAAGTATCATAGAGAACTCTTCAAAAGTATTTTGTACATGACCAATATCAGTATACCTGACATAAGTTTTTCTGTAAACTAATTAAGTTGTTATCTTAAAAATCCTTTACAACATTGATTGAATTTTAAAAATTGTTACATATTTAAAAGACACCTTAAATTTTGGCATTTTTAAAAATGTAAAACAATAATTGATCTATAAGTTTATTCAGATGCTTTAGGTTTTACAGCAGTATTCTGTTTTATGAAAGTGAAAGCAGTTTCATGGGGATAAAGATGGCAAACAGTTGTGGCATTCAGTAAAGCAGAATTTGTTGTTGCATATGAAGAAGCAAAGAAGTTTTAAAAACTTTTAGAAAATTTAAACTGCAACATGAATATAATAAAATAACTTTTATTTTTGTAGACAATAATAGTCCCATGTGCAATTTAAGAATGATAGAGGAACTTTTAAAAGTTTCCTTTTAAAAGAAAAACAATTAAAACTACTATTTCACTATTTTTGTTGGGCTATCAAATCCATAACTACTATCTTGAGAAAAGACGACAAATGTAAAAGAATAGTGTTACAGATTGGAAAAATTACAAGAATTATGTGTCATTAAATTATTTACTTAACTAATAGTTTTTGGAAGTGAAGGTCTTCATGTTGAGATTGATGAGACATTTTGCTCAAGAAGGAAATAGGTATTCCCTTACAGTGGGTTTTTTATGTAAAACAGTGTAAAGGAAGCCCATGAGGTATTGCTTTACACTGTTCCTAACAAAAGTGCTGGCACCTTAGCCGAAACTCTAAATGCATCTATTAAACTGGAACAACAATATTTTCTGATTTATCAAAATCTAATTCCGAAATGCAAGAAACTTTCAGTTTATAGATATAAACACCTCACTCTCAACCATTCAGTAATTTGTTATTTCGCTCTTAGTTGCGCTTTACCAAAGAATTGAATACCTTAGGACCAGAAAAAATATCATAATTAAATGGAGTGTGGAACAAGAAGTCTGATCAATTCTTACTTGTTCAAATCAACTTGAAGGAAAGTATATCAAAATGAGGATTACTTTTAAAGAAATTTCATATTGCATGAAAGCTTTCATTCATTACTTTAGAAAAGTGAGAAAACATCATATATCTTCTTTTATTTAATAAATTTACATTTATAATATTAAATTTTATTACTTTCATAGGTTAGGTATACTTCTATCTGATGTTTAGGTCATTGTTCTAAATTCAAAAATCACTTGAGTGAAAAAAAAAAAAAATTCACTGGTTTGTCTAAAGAGCAAAAAAAGCCCTATTGAAATCCTTAAATTGAAATTATGTTTAAACATTCATTGAATTAAAATTGATCTTGAAGGATTGAGCTGTGTGTATTTTTCAGATAACATGTCATACTCAATTGATTGGAGATGCACATTTTGTTAAGACTCCAGAGGGCTTAAGAAAAATAGAAAGTTTCTATCTTCACTTTTATGGTGTCAAAGTAGAATCTCCTAGTCAAACTATTAAAGTAGAACAATCTCAAAGTGATAGAAGTAAAAAAGCATTTCATCCTGTTTTGTAAGTAATTAATATATTTTTTTCTTTGTGTTTTATTACTACTTATTCTAATAATATATAATACATAGTAAAAAAAAGTATTCACGTAGGGTTCGAGGGTCGTCAGAAGTATCTACCATTTCTTCTTCCGGGTTAGACCGTGTCAAATTGGTGTTATTTGCCGAGTTTTCTCACATCATGTGATGGCTTCTTCAGGGCCTGAAGAAGCCATCACATGATGTGCGAAAGCTCGGCAAATAACACCAATTTGACACGGTCCAACCCGGAAGAAGAAACGGTAAAAAAAAGTATGTAAAAAAATCTGTTAAGTTTTGTCTTTATGCAGGATTTTTTAAACAGATTTCAATGGTACCATATGTTAAACAATTCCTATAGCCAAAAAAAGTTTTTGTTTTTTTAGTTTTATAGTATCTGTTATCCTTCCTGTCTGGGACAGCCTGTGAACAACAGCTCATAAATTGATACAATATTAAAACCAACTAAAGTTGGTTTCATAAACCATGAAGTTGATTAAAGTGAGTATAAAAACTTAAAATGCTGGAGAAATTCGTCAGGGTTTCGGTCCGGATCAGAAGAATAAAATACTCCTAAATTATTGGGTAATTATTTTATTATTGCCGACATTTTGACTTAACTTGCAAGTCATCATCAGGGCTGATATACAATTTACACCAATACTCTTATAGAATTATAGTTTGCAATGAACAGGCAGAGATGTGGTTTGTTATATGACAGAAAAAGATTTACAAATTAATCTTAAAAAAAAAAAAATTTTTAACTATACAAATATAAAAACATATAAGTTATAAATGTCAATGTTATGTATAAAAACTTTATATGTATTGGTTGTGATGTCTGGAGAGATCTCAGAGGGAGGTTTATGGTCACATCTCAGAGTGCAGAACTAAACTGAAACTAAACTGGTGGTAGGGGGTTTGTCGAACTGTCGGCAATAATAAAATAACTACCTAATAATTTTGGAGTATTTTATTTTTCTGATCCTGACTGAAACCCTGAATAATTTCTCCAGGATAATACTTAAGGGCCAACAAATCTCAACCATTTATACTTAAAACCTTTTAAGGTTATGAATTTCACTCTAAATGCCAAAAAAAAGTAAAAATATTCCTACCTCTACTAGCATAGGCATTAGCAATTTTCTCAAAATCTAATTTTTAAAGTTTAATTTCTTGTTTTTGAAAATAAAATTCCTACAATTTTTATTTTAAATTTTTCATAAAAATTTACTTTTAGTAGATGGAAGTCGTTAGGTTTATTTTCCTATAAGTATCTTAATGTGGATGTCATGGGAGGTTTTAAATAAATTTTAAGTGTGCCATACTATGGTATATAATGAATAGTTGTAACTGTGCAAAATATTGTTAATGGATTCTTTAAAGGGAGCCAATATTATCACAGTCTATGCAAACTAAAAGTGATTTGGGCTTACTGTCCGCTATTGCTTGAAAATATTTTTTTCACAGATGTTACAATTACACTGAACAACAAAGTTTTTGTTTCGGGGTTGAAATTAGCTGATTTTAATGTATTTCCACGTGTTAAAACCGAAAATGACCATAAAAATTATATATTAGCTCTTGTTTTCAAGATATAGTATCATTCTATTATATATATATTGAGTTTTCAACAAATGAAATATTTCATCACCAACAGTTGGTACACATGTTTGTTTACATAGCATCCCTCTCATCAGCTGTTCATAAGTAGTAAACATAACCTTTGCGAGTTTGTCAATTGTACGCACGTGGTTGCTATTGAAATCATCCTGTGAAGTTGATTTTTAAATTAATTTAAGTGCTGATCTGAAATGCCTCGAAAGTGTGTGAATTCTGTCGATAGCTTTTGCTATATATGTGGTGAAATAACATTTAAGGCTCAGAAACGTAAAATGTCACCTATCATTAAGACTGCCTATGAACATTATTTTGGTGCAAAAGTTGGGGACCAAGATAAATCATGGGCTCCTCATATATGTTGTAATTCTTGTTCCGTCATATTGCGAGAGTGGCTGAAAAATAACAAGCGGGCAATGGCTTTTGCAGTACCTATGGTTTGGCGTGAGCCTACCAATCATACAGACGACTGTTATTTCTGCTTAACTCCTCCAATTAAGCAAGGTTTATCTATGAAGAAAAGAGGAACGGTGAAATACCCTAATCTCCCATCTGCTCTTCGGCCTGTACCACACTCAGACAATTTGCCAGTCCCTTCTCCACCCCAAAACTATGAAATTTTAGAGGAAAGTGATGAAGTCTGTTTACAAGAAGCAACCCATCCTTCTACATCCTATGACCCTGATTTTGATGTAAGCGATAGGTCTAGTGATCCGCAAAGAATTAGTCAAGCAGAGTTGAGTGACCTTATAAGAGATCTTTGCTTGTCTAAGGAAAAGGCTGAGCTGTTAGGGTCAAGACTACAACAGTGGAATCTTCTAAATCATTGGAATGAAGCAATGCTTGCAGACTACTGCTGGTCTGTGTGTAGGGATGCTCCAGAAGTGTTTTATAAAAGACAAGCTAAACGACAGCGATCTTACAATACATCGGATTGACTTAATTGAAATTTGGTGGTACAAACCTCTTTTATTTGTCAAAACACTAAGAATAATGTTTTTTTTAATCAATTTTGTACTTAAAATATTCTAAAAGAAACATAACAATATTGTTTTTTGTACTTTCACTTTTCACGTATAGTATAACTACTCTTTAAGATTAAGTGCTGTATATCTAAAAAACCAGAGCTAATAAAAATTTTTCAATGTTATTTTCGTTTTTATCACCCCAAAATTAGTAGAAATAGACTAATTTAGTGTAGGAAACATTCAAAAAATATTTTTTTGTTGTGCAGTGTTATCGGCTCTTAGTCTTCTGAGTTCTGTTGGAAGACCTCCCGTGGGGGAACTCTTTGAGAATGAGATAAGACAGAATTAGACACACATTGAGAAATTAATTTAATTATCAATTTAAAAATATAATCATGATCAAAAATCTAATTCTGTTTGCAAATCTTATATGCTTATTATAATAGAGGTAAATAAATAAAATTTTGGGATGCTGGAAAAATTAAAAGAGACAGTGAAAAATGAAAAGGTGGAGCTAAAATTCCTGAGCTAATGACTGCTGAAGTTGTTCGAAAATGTTTGTCGAATAAGCAAGGATTGGGAATATATAAAATTGTACGTTACTTGGCCCACTAGTGAGAGGCATTTTGTATTTTATGTGAAGACTATATCCAGAATATTGGAAAATAATTGTATCAGGAAACAATTCAGTAAAGGCCATGTGGCTGTGAGCATAGGATTGAGGCTCCTCCACGCTAGTTATGGCTACTGGTAACCGAGGAAAATAAACAATGAAATGCCACTTGATTAGGATTGTTAAAATATGTCAATTTATCAAGAATACCATAATATATATGAATACAATTTTAAATTGTTGTTTTTGTGTCGTGTTTAATATTTTGTAGGTAGTGCTTTTAGGGAGCTTTGGGTCCACCACTTATCTGTGCTTTTGTAGAAAATTAGAGTGCTTTCTATAATTTTCTAGTTGTATAATATACTTTCTTACATGTTCAAAATATATTGAAATAAATAAAATATAGGGTTTCTTTAAGATAAGAGCATAGCATTACTAAATAAATGTGTGTTTTGGAGAAATATTGACTATTATTAGAAGAGAGAAGGGATTTCATTATAAATGGTTGCCAACACTAAACTATTTTGTGAGAAACGAATGATCAAATTTAAATCTCTTAAGGTAGGCTTACAAAAAACCTACTTTTTAAAAACATTTTCCATTTATATTATTTAAATTTTTTTCTGTGCTACATTGGATTTTTATCATGTTTAGTACAAATAATAATTCATTTAAAGCAAGAAAGAACACAATCCACACCTGCCATTCATAAAAATATAACTTCTGAAGCAAAGGCTGGGTTAATAATACCCTAGCATCTCTATAACCTGGTAATCTTTCACATGTCAGCATTCACTGAGCCATTGTCTCAAAACACATTTTTTTGACATCTGGAAGCATTGGGTTCTCAAAATCTTTGAAAGCAAATCTGTCCCCTCTTGATCCACCAACTAAAAACCAATATTTTAAAACTCCACAAATTTATCACTACTAACTCCAAACATGGTTTTTCAGTGAAGAATGATTCACTCATAATTTCTTCAATAATGGATAGAATATATTTAATTCCAGAAATATTTTAATACATATAACCTGGTAAATAGATGTAATTGATTTTTGTTGTTGATAAATTTGGATTATATTTAAATTAATCATTTTAATTTATGGCATATCACCATGTTTGCAAACATTTTATTTAGTTTAAATTGAACTCAACAATAGCTGATAGAAAAATACTTATTTGAAAACATTTCTTGAAAGGTTATTTAAAATAAAAGTTCTTTGAGATGTTTTGGCTCTTATGTAAATAAGGGTCTTTTTTTAAATGTTACATTTGGTATTAGCCTTCCCATAGTACATTCAAGCGTGTTTGGCGATTCTGTTTTTTTAAAGATAGGATGAGTGAAAACATTACTTTAAATTTTCTGAAGATTTTGTATATTTAAATGGTAGAAAAAATGTATCTAATTTGATTATATTCATAGATTCTTCTTCCAGGCTTGACCGTGTCAAAAATACTTTTTTTTTGTTTGTTTTTTTTTTCTTTCTTGGCTTTCTCATATTATTTTCTTTTTAGTGCTTTTTCAAAACTTCTTCAGGGCTGAATGAAAAATGAGAACAGCAGGTCTAGGGAGCTTTATACCAGAAGGTATACTTCTGGATCTTGATCTTAGTCTGCCTTCCCATTGTTTGGCTCTTATCAATTCATTTTCTGAGGTGTCTATCTGGCTTCTGTTATTACTGATATTTGTGTTTATTTTCTTGCCCGATAATGCCTATTTCCGGTTTTGAATTAAAGTATATCTTTCTTTCCTATTTGGGTTATTCATGATTTCTTTGTCTTCTCTAATTTATCGGTGGTAATAGATATTCTCCCTCGCTAAGAGATGGTTTTTTGAACTGTTTTTGGTGGATAGTGTCTATGAAATGTTTGCTAATGCCAAACCAGCTTTCCTATACGTCCTATGCTTTAAGTTTTAAATGTGTACCTTGAGCCTTGTGAATATCGTTATTTTATTTATGTGGCTTCAATTTTTCTAAAATGTATTCAAATATATTGTATGTAGGTGAGCCAATAGTACTAACAATAGGTTACATCGATATTCCCTTTCTGTGTTTCTTTGGTTGACCGAATAGTCTTAGTGAAATGGGGTCCAATAACTTGAGGGGTTTCAACTTCAACTAGTCATCTTTGCTTGCATTTGTGGAAACTATTCTCTGATTGATGATTTGTCAAGCTCATGGTTAGTACCATCTTTCATTATGGTCTTCATCTTTTCTTCAGGATGACTGGCATTGCCCTTATCTGCTGGAAAGATGATCAAATTTTCTCAGGTTTGTTTGTGCTCATTGTTCTTCTTTGGTGAGGTTTGCCTTGCGTGGTTTATCCTTCAATAGAACAAGGCTGATGATTTGCCCTAGAGTCTCAACTATCTCAAGGTTTATAATGGATGCTTCTAAATTAGTTATTATCCTCTCCCCTAAAATTTAGCAAGAAGCAATGGCATAGTTAAAACCATTATGTAAGATACTGTATGTCTCCTTGATTAACTCTTTGTTATTGAGATTAATGATAGTCTTCTTAAGAGATTCTTGATTTGAAATTAATTGTAGACAGTCTCTTAAACTTCTGTTTTTATGTGACCCAATGCTTGCAAATGTACAATTAGCCTTTAGTAGTTTGCTAGTTTAGTAGATTGCTTCTCTTTAGGAATGCTAGTTGGGCCAATAGTCTCATAATCATAGATTGTAATTTGTCTATACTCTTCATCCTCTAAACAAAATCCTCTGCAAGTTATTGAGATAATGTACAGGTTATTGTGATGTTCAAGTAGCTTTCATAGTCTCCAGAAATATTCATAGATTCTTTTTTTGGGGCTTGACAGTATCAAAAAGGTGTCTTTTCTATGCTTTCTTGTATCCAGTGATGGCTTTTCAGGGCTGAATTGAGGAATGACTTTTAAAATTTTTTTAGAGCTAGTTATTTTTGTTTTGTATGAATTTTGTTTAATTACAGAATGAAATTGAATGATCCCACTGGTAAGTCCTTAAAATGTATCTCCAACCCCTTCCTGCCTCCTTAAATGGTTCTTAGAACTTATAAAACAATTTGGTAGTTTGTTGTTTTTTCACTTATTGGTACACTTCAGTTTTAAACCCTAATTATACATACTTATATTTATATATATATTGTTTGCTCTTTGCATTAAATGAGTATAATTTATGTTATAGGCCAACCCCTCATTATAGGGTTGACATACTTATATAAGGATGTACCATGAAGAAAGGTAGAGTCATAGAAAATTGATCAGAGGATATATTTTTGACTCTAAGAGCAAATTCAACTTAAGCAGCAAATATATTCTGATGACCTTCAAACATCCACTTCCCCCAAAATAATATGTCTTATATGTGCTTAATAATTAGTTATCAGCATATATTTACAAAGAGATTAATTCAATATATTAAATTGAAATGATTTTAGCAGGTTTTATAATAACAACATTAAATAAGCATCAACTAAACACATTATACTGAAATAAAACAGTGATATTTAATGAAGCATTTAGTTTAAGTTAGTGCATTGATGTAAATTAAATACAGGCAATAATCATCAATCATTCAATGAAGTACCAAAAAAATTATATATTATTTACACTGGAGAACAATTTGAAACTTAAGTTCTGTTGAGTTAGATTTTTTAGCTGTTTTCTATAGAATTAGGCATGCTGGTTTCAAAACTGTTTTTAGTATTCTTCTATCGCGTCACGTTCGGTTTCTTTGTGGGTGGGGCGCATGCTGGTCTAGACCTGCCTGTTTAATTACGTCTGTTATACTGTGGTGAAACGTTGTGTGTCGGTGAGCAGTATTTAGTACTTCTTTACGGAAGTGTACAGAACTACGTAGTGTGTTTAAACTAAACGTTTTCTTATGGCTACTTCTGCTCCTACACGTCGAAAGTGTGAAAACAACCCCGATTCGTTTTGTTATATACGTGGCAGTTTTACCATTCCCAGTCAAAGGACAAACATCAGTACATTTGTCAGACAAGCATATTTTGCTTATTTTANTATATATATATATATACTTTGAGATATCAGACATTTACTTTATTATTAATAACCAGGTTGGATTTGAAAAATGAGGAGGTCTCAAAAGTTACTGTTGGAAGACTGCACTTCAGTGAAACAACTTCAAATAACATGAGGAAGAAGGGAAAACCAAATCCTGACCAGCGATACTTTTATCTTGTTGTGGGCCTCCATGCTCATTGCACTGATTCATCTCACTATCCAGTTGCATCTCATGCATCTGAAAGAATAATTGTCAGGGTAAGAATATTACATAGAAGAATAAAGAATATGTGTATAAAATGAATTTTATTCTACCTATAAAGTTTTCTTTAATGAAATATGTTCTCATTTTTTAATATATTTTCCATATATTTGCAGGTATTTATAATGTTTTTCTGATAAAATCTTCTTTTTTGTATTTTGTATGTATATACAGAGCTAATAA
>KZ807541.1:179486-202998 GCA_000696205.2 Oncopeltus fasciatus | reverse complement strand
ATATATATTTCTTTCTTTATTTGTTAAATTATTGAATATTGTGTATTAATTAAAGATTCAAATTTCACATTTACAAATCATAGGTATCTAAGCAAGAGTCATTCAATTTCGAAAAAATTTTTAAAAATCAATTTAAGTGAATGTTCAATATCTTATGTAATTTTCTAAATTTAGGAGGTAGATGGAAGGTATAAGCTTTCTTATTTCTTTCAAAATATTTAAATTACCTTGGTAAATAGTATAGATTCATATTAAATTATGAACAATTATTTCCATGATGTACTAGTGATTTCTGTTAAACCCATTCTTTGTAGATGCCTTATTTTGTCTTCCGATTCTCATATATCATTATTGAATAAATTTTTATGTTTTTCTATTTTGATTAGTACTGACTTGAAAAAGTGGTAAGAGGTTAGTGGTAAGGACTCCCTAATAACTAAATGTTTAAAAGAAAAAAAGACAGGTAAAAAAATTATGTTTGAAATCTATATATATATTTTCTTTAGATGTATAAAGATCTAATTGTATAACAAGGTATATAGAGGGGAAAATATGCTCTATACAAATTTTCCCTTCAACAAAATTTGTTTTGAAGATTTGAGGTTTGCTGAACATGGCTTCTATACTAAAAACTTCTATCAGGCACTGTTTTATATCAAATTTGTATTTTAGGTTTAAAAAAAAATTTTTATTTTTTATTTTACATTTTAAGCATTTATTGTTCATTGATAACACTTACAAAAATTCAGAAGTCTATTTGAATTTGAAGTTAATACAATGTATTACTGGATGAAAAAACTGAGATTGCTCAAGTGTTAGGCTTCAAGAATTTTTTTCGCCTTCAGTCAGGTATTATCCAGGGGCCCAGTTTGTTCAGAACTGTTAAGTTGTAGCAATGCTCACAAGTCTGGAATTTGGTATTGCTGTGCTTTATGTGAGTAAGACAGCAGAAAAAAAAAACCACTACATAGTGAAAACTTACAAATGCCATTGGTGATAGAAACATTATCAACCCTCTCTTGATTAAAAAAAATCTTCTCCCATCTCTTTATATAAAGCTAGTTCTTGTATAGAATTTTGTATAAATAGTAGTCAAGGAATGAGAAGGTTTTGTTGGAAACCAAAGTTCCATAAATAAGTGAAGGAGCTATAGTATAAAACAAAGAGGATAACAATTTACATATACATTGTTGAAGAATTGTATTAATCATACAAAGCCGTGGGTTTTAACTTTTCTATATGTGTATGCAACATAATGGGAAGGAGTAATTGACCGTGTGGTGTATCAGTACATTAATAGTTTAGGTTAGATCAAAAAGGAGTTTAGAAAAATAAATTCTTGTGAGTTTCTTGTGAACAAAACTTTTTCTTAAGTCCTTTTTGACCAAACCTCAACTTAATGTACTTGTTGTATCGTACTAAAAATTCACTTTTTGCACTTCGTTATGAATTTTCACTCCCAATTTGAGAGCAGTTTCAGGTGTACAAGGTGTTTGGTTTCATCAAGACATTGTTCAAATAAAGAAAAGGCATAGTGGTTAATAGAGGAAACAACTGTAGGTTACGGCAAACTGAGGCAACTGGTAAAGACATGAAAAAGAAAAAAACGTACATATCAACTAGGTATAAAACTACATTCAGGATTAAACTTTTTTTTTTTATAAGGTATTTTTGTTCATAAAAAAATATGTATATAAAGTTATTTGCTATTTTAGTTTAGTTGTTTTTTTTCAAAAATAACTTATTTTCACAAAAATGGTGCCTCATAGAGTTTGTTTTGGATTTCAGATTCCATATCAGCATACATGAAGTATGGAGTATCTAATAAATCCAAGCTCTAGAATCTAAGATCTGGTGAATAATTATTACAATTATAATTGTCAACACTTAATCTACTTATCTAACCTCAATATACATACAGGTCTTCACATCGCTTTTATTGCTTCCCTTGCTAAGAATTGATAGCAAATTTTTCATTCTCATCTTCGTGGACTATTCCTATATCAATGTCCTTTTATCTTCTTCTATCCCTGACCATCCTCCCTGTCAACTCAGGCATATGTGGCTTAGGGATCTTCTGTGCATTATTTATTTTCTTGTATATACTATTATTAACAGTTCAGCGAAGTGTTATTTATTATGCTCAAGCCATGAAGGTTTTGTCAATGGGCCTTTTCGTTGTTATCAACCCAATATTTTAACAACTCTCATTGAAATATATTATAATATATAGTATTGGTTATTGGAGTTGCGGCACTGGCCGTTCTCGCCCATGAGGGACTTCTCTCTGACATGAGTCAATGCCACTCAGGGCCATTGGATAACCTTGTGAGCAATTACAAAATGTAAACCTATTTACAGAATGTAATAACCAAAAAAAAAAAAAGTATTGGTATGTTTTCAATTAATATTAATAAAAAGCATAATAATGAGGGAAAAGAAAATTCCTCAAAGGAGTAGGATTTTTTTTTTTTTCCAGAGCAATGAAAACTTCAAAATTCATTCATTATAAATTATAGTATTAAAGTTTCATTCCTGATATTCCAATTTATCTCAATTAAATTATTTTTATATCTTCTTTGAGTATCCTGCTTTCTAGACCCTGATAGAATGAAAAAATAAATTAGAAGAGGCTGATAGCTTAAGTTATAGTTCAAATGGAGAGTTGTTTTTTTTACGGTAAATATTATTTAGATGTTTTTTTTGGGGTTCAGCCAAGGTAGATTCATAAAATACAATCTAAAAAAATGTGTAATTTTTTTAATTATCTGCCTTCATTTCAGCAGATAATTAAAAAATCATTTAATTTTAAAAAAATTTTTTATTATTTTGACATTTTATTTCAACAGCCATCTTCAGGGCTGTTGAAATAAAATGCCATAAGAATAAAAAAACATAAAAAATTAAATGATTTACATTATTATTAAATAGAATTGCCATAACTAAATGTAATGTGGTATCAAAAGTATGTAGAATATGTAGAAAAATTCAAAATACAAAAAAAATATAATTCACCACAACTACCTATCATGAAGGTGAGGGTATGTCATGTCACCAGGATCCCATATTCATGACAGAGAGGTAGGGTTTTGAACTTGTGAGAGATTTTTGAGATGGACAATAAGGGTGGTGGAAGGGTGGGGGTTATGAAGCGGTAAGTATAAAGGGAGAGCTGCCTGGATCAAAGGGGACAATACCAGGAAAAAAGGTAGGACATTATTGTGAATAAGTAGCTTAAGGAACTAGCAGACATGTTTTTGTCAGTATTTTTTTTTTTTTTTTTTTTGTATGTTCATAGGGTTAAGTGGAAAAAATGGTAATTTCATCAAAGTTAAATGAATGACGTGTTTTTCGAGGGCAGTTTTTATTAGTTTTTGTTTATGTCATTTTTATTATTGTTGATTCTATGGAAATAGAGTTTTTAGTTTACCCAATGTAAGAACCATGACAATTAGGAGTGAATCAAGGACTATTATAAACAACATTGATTCTGTTAGAAAGGAGGATGTGGTCTTTAAGGAGGATGTAAATGGATTTTAGTTTGTTTTTTAGTGGAAAAAGCAAGCTTAAGGTTAGGGAAAGTTTTTCTAAAGGATTTCTTAATATTTTCAGAAAGTTTTGGAAAATACAGGGGAGAACAGAACACGAGGTAATTATTTTGGGGGAGGGGGATAGTTTGGGAAGTGGAAAAATATAATTCCTTCTCAAATTTTTTAATGGTGTGAGTAGGAAAACCACTAGAGAGTAGGATGTCAGTCACATGTTTAATATTTTTGCTATGGAAAGTCTTGTCAGAGAGTGTGAGTGATCTGTAGATAAGGTTTTTGGTCACATTTATTTTTGATGATGAGGGTGAGATGAGTTAAAGTGTGGAGACGACCTGAGTTAGTGTGCTTGGTCCACATCAAACACTAGTGTGCTTGGTCCACATCAAGCACTAAGTGTGCTTGGTCCACACCAAGCACTAAGTGTGCATGGTCCACACTAAGCACTAAGTGTGCATGGTCCACACCAAGCACTAAATGTGCTTGATCACTCATTGAAGATAGAGTTATTAGTGTTATGGACAATAATAAGGATATCATGGAAGGGGAGTTGATAGTCAGATTCAATTTCAGTGGGTAAATTTGAGATGAGGGTGATAAGAGTTAAATGCAGTTACTGATCAGGGAGATTTTTTCTGGATTGAGAATAAGGAACAAGCTGTCAACATATTTTCTAAGGAAGAAAAGGGTAATGTTGGACATGTTGGGAACAAGTTATTTCCTATAGCCAGACCGTTAATCTGATTATAGTAATTACCTTTGAAAAGGAGATAGCTGGATGTGCAACATAGGGAAAGGGACTCGAGACATGTAGACCTGGATAGTGTAGTGTGGTCTTGGATTTAGTCCAATTTTATCCACAATTTGAAGGGCTTTATCAATAGGTATGTTGGTGGAGAGTGATTCAGCATATAAGGAGCAAATAATGTAACATTTAGGGATAAGAAGAGATTCAATCTGTGTTTTTAGGTCAAGTGAGTTTTTTTTTATATCATATGAGTTTTGTTGGCTAAGAATCTTTAAGGATGGAAGGAGAAATTTACTCAGTTTAGATGAGGGAAGGTTAATATTGGAGACATCTCTCGTAAGTTCCAAACCCTACCTCTCGCCCATGAATATGGGACCTGGTGACGCGATGTCCCCTCTCGCCTTCATGATAGGTAGTTGTGGTGAAATATATATATATATATTTGTAGTTTGTTTTTGGTATTTTGAATTTTTCTACATACTTTTTGATGTTACATTACATTTAGCTATGGCAATTATNCATGGGATTGTGTCCTTCACTGGGTTCCTCAAGGTCAGACTCTTAATCAACATTACTACCGCGAGGTTCTTGCTCAACTCTGCAAAAGAGTAAAAAATAATTAACGACCCAAAATTGTGGAAGATGAACAAGTCATGGGTTCTCTATCAAGACAACGAGCCGGCTCACACTGCATTGTCTGTTATTAGATATTTTTAGCCAAGTACAACATCCCACTTTTAGACCATCCGCCTTATTCACCAGTCCTAGCACCTTGTGACTTTTCTGTTCCCAAACAGATCTGCATTAAAAGGAACTAGATATCCATGTCTGACTCTACTTTTGTATCTATCTTGTATTCAGTTCTTATAATATTTTTTTTTAATCAGAACTTAAAGGCAGTTGAATCAAATATAATTTATTAATCAAAATTTTATTGATAATAAAAAGAAAAAATAACTAGTCTTATAATAACTGCATGCCCATCAACAGCAGTGATATTATGGACAGATTTGTGTCCAGTTAGATTTAACTTATTTTATATTCTGCACAGAACTAACTGTAAAATGAATATTCAGTTCAATAATAATTTTCAATCCCATGTATAATTTAATTAAAAGAATACAATATAGATTTAGATGGATTTTGATATGAATCCGCAACTCTTCCTTCTTTACTTTCCAGGTCTTACTGTAAATATTTTTTTTAGAGTATTATATTCATTCGTATGTATAGCTTGTAGGCGTGTGAATTTGTCTTTAATATAAACTATCAAAGTGTTTTACTTTTAATAACTGAATTAAATTTATTTAAATTACTAATCTTAAATATAATATGAATGAAGATCATTTTAGGTTTTATGAAGAGAGGTTAAGGGTTCAATCTTGGGAACTGTAAAATTAAGACTGATTTTTAAACACAAAGGTTTTTTATTTCCCCAACACTTTGGCCTTTATCTGGGGTAATGAGGTGATGGGGAGAGAGACCCATTCTCTAAGGTAACTAAATCATTACTCAATCATCAGTCATGATTTAGTTACTGTAGAGCACGAGTCTTTCACTCCCCATCACCCCATTTGCTCTGATCAAGGACTGAAATTTAAGCCCAAATATTGGCAAAAATAAATAACTTTTTGTTTACAAATCAGTTATAATTCTTCAGTTTCCAAGATCGAATCCCTGACTGACCTCTCCTCATAAGCTCGGCAGTCAACTAGTTACCTCCAAAAAGATTTTAGGCTTTAGTTTGGAAATTTAAAAATCTATATATGGAGGCTATTTTATTAATTAGTTGAAGGGTCACTAGGCCTACTTGATGGCATAGGGCTGTTAATAGAAGTGGCTAAGGTAATTTAATTAATCATAAAACAAAAAATGTATGACAAGCTTTCAGTTTTTTGTATAATACTATTTTCTTTTGTTTTTTAAGACCTAATGGTATTCCAACTGGTAGAATGTAATGCACAGTACTAGATATATGACTAACTTGACATAGGCATTATTGATTTATTTTAACCTTTAGCTATTATAGTATTAGTACTCTATGAACCTTAAAATATTTCTAGTATGGGGATGACTGAAAATAACACAGTATTCGAGAAAAATCTTAGTGTATCCTTGCCTATAACCTACCCTTGGTTATTAAATCACTATGATATTTTTATAGTTCACTGATTTTTGTTTCACAGAGATATGGGGGAAAGACCCCCCCCCCCAATCCCCACTGAAAAAAAATTTTGTGGGTGGTTATAGCAGACCACTTAAAAAATGCTCATATGCTGGGTTATGCCATATTGGCATTACATGAGGGATATATTAAGGTTTATACCAATTTTCCTATTGTAGATGTTGAAGTTCTCTTAAATTCACTAAAAATAAAAATAAAGCATAGCAAATTTGCTAAGATAAAAAAAAAGTTAGTAGCAATCCTACAAGCAATATTTGTCTTTAAATAGTTTCTGAGATTTTAGTTTTCATGAAAGCTAGTTTTAATAAATATGTGATAATAATAATTATTAATTCCCATTCAAGTAATTGAATTTCTCAGATATAAACTCATAGTATTTATTACTTTAGAGAATATACATGTAAAATAAATTTCCAATTAAAATTCAATTTAACTTTTTTTAAATATTAAAATAGCTGGATATCTGACAAATATTTTGTTCGCCCATGACATGATCTTTTATCAGGGATATGACTTTTGTAGCATTTTAATTTAAGTAAAGATTAATTTAATACTTTTGTTTACTGTTGGCCAGGTATAAACCAGATTTTGATAATGACTCTAGTCTTCACACTGGCCTTATTGCTCAAGAATTAGTTAATGTTTTGCCTGATGCTGTCAGTAATTCCGGTGATATAAAATTGCCTTCAGGAAATACTATAAATGATTTCCTTGTCATTGATAAGGTAAGCATTTGATTTTTTTTTTTTTTTTTTTTTTTTTTTTTTAATATTCATGTTGGAACATTCATTATATTTCTGAAGTTCTTTCAAAGATTTTTCATTGTATCCATGGGGGACTGAACCCATGAAATAACTTTTTGTGTACCATAAAATGTCTTTAAAGATTCTTAAATAGCTCGTGAGTGTAGTTTTCATTAATTATGATTTTTGTTATTTGTTTCATTCAAACATTAATAAATACAGAAATAAAAAGTGTTTGATTATAGTATATTTTGAGAGTTCAAATTGTTCCTAATATACTTTGGAATTTACCTAATTTAACTTGATTTGCAATTTCCTTCTATTTTTTTTCTTCTTCTTCTAAGAACCTTTTTTTTCTAAAATTTCTTAGTGATTTAAGTTTCTAAGAAAATAAATCATGTAGCATCTATAGTAGTATTTTTTTTCCTTGTTAATTTCTTTCTAATAAACCTTTATTGACTATTGCTTTTAAATGGATATATCTTTAGGAAAAAGAACTACTTATTTTTTGCTGACTAAATTAATTTAAGCTTTATACTAAGCTAATACATGTATTTATCATAAAATATTTTATTTTATTTTTACTTCATTGTTTAACTTGGAAAATTAAAAAACTAAATATAGCTGGCATCCAATCTCCAGGCATCCAATCCTGGTCAATTTGAAAATGATGGGGAAGCCGTCTGGCAGAGGGGAGTCACTGGGGACTCTGTCTTCCATTGTGGCCGAGTAGGAATCAATACCGAGAGACCTGATGAAGCTCTAGTTGTTCATGGAAATATCAAACATACTGGTCACATATTTCAACCTTCAGATATAAGAGCCAAGGCTTTTATTCAAGAGGTATGTTTGGAAAATATGCCTACTGATTTAACAAGTTTGAATAACCAAAATCAACTAAAAATTATTTGTTTTTTAATTGTTCAAAAACAATTTTAACAAACAATTATGAATTTATCCTTTGGCTTTTTAAGACAGTATTCCATTGTTTAATTTCATTAAAGAATTGTTTTAAAATACATTGAAAAAACTGTAAATATCTAAGATATTAATATAATTTTCTCCATTAGGGTTCTAGCTTAATAATTTAAATTAATATATTTTGTTAAATTTAACAGTCAAGGCTAAAGAACAGGAATTTTCATTTTTAAACTATTATTATCTGTACTCAAGTAAATTTTAATATGAATAAAATAATGAGTAAAATAAAAATAAAGTGTGCCCTTTACTGTTAGTTTTAATTTATATTTTTAAAACATCAGCCCTACAACTGGTAATAGTGGCTCGGGGGGTGGGGGGGCACATGTCACATGTGTGTTTATTCATGACCACAGCACACTATAGTAGGTCTTAGATCTTAAAACCATTCTGACCATCTGAATATTTTCCCAATTAATAAAGAATGGTATACAATTAGGGCTGGGTATTCACAGGAGCCAACACTGCAAAAATGAAAATGTGGGAATTAATACTAAGAAAATAATAGAGGTATCTCTAGGGATTTCATCTTGACTGTTCTCATATTAATAAAATAATGTTAGTTCAATCATTCATGTTTTAAATTTTTTGTATCCCATGTAACTATTTAAAAAATATGTTCATATTCAACCAAATTTTTCATATTTTACCGCCTAAGTAGCTATTTTTTTAAATTATCCCTCTGTCAGTTTCATTCTTTATTATTAAACTTTTTTTATTTATTCTTTACTTTTTTGTAACATTTTATATTATGTTATGTATGTTTTTATGTGTGAGTATGCATGTGTGTGTGTTTATATAAAAATAATATATTTTTTAATATTTCCTGTTTTTATTATAACCATGCCAAGGAAAAAAAAAAACTTTTTTTTTTTTTTATGTAGGTGGATAGTAAGCAACAATTACATAATCTGGCAAGACTGAGGGTTGTAAAGTACAGGTAAAATTTATTTATTTTTAATGGTATAACTATATGCCTCTAATAATTGCTGTGCTTTATTAATAATATATATTTATATACTGTATTTTAAACTATCTCAAGTGAATTAAAATTTCACATCTTCTTCTTCATTCATTCTTCATCTACAATTTAGTTCGAAAGTCCAGAAATGGCTAGATGCATGACATGTATCTAACTAATTTTATCTGACCTATTTTCTTAATAAACTTCATTAAAATCTTAAGAAGTACATAGATCAGAAAAAATTAGTTCTATATATTAATACATGCCAATGTTGAATAAGGTTTCCAATGTGCTAATTCATAGAAATATTATTTAAATAAAATGCAATTTATTTATGACATAATACATACACCTTATTATATTTTTTAAACTTAATTTAATCCATTTTCTTTGGTTTGGCTCAAGTAATAAAGCCTTCACATATTCATACAAATACTACAGAAATTAAATATAACATTAATGAGATAGAATAGATTCAAATACTAAATTATTTAGAAAATAAGTAAAGAAGTTAAGTAATAATAAAGAAGTAAATTTAAGATATGTATATATATACATATATATTTTGAGTGAACAGAAGTACATTTAATAATTTTTTTTTTGTGGTATTTAATCCCATGTAAATTTTAACAATTTTTAGTGCAAAGGAATAGAATAAAAAATCTAACTGTCCCAACCAGGACTCGAACCTGGATCTCCTGCTATCTGGGCCAGTGCGTTTTCCATTTACGCTACCGAGACAAGTCTGATAAGTTATTAAATTCCCTGCACTAGTGTCCTGGCTGGGACAGTTAGATTTTTATTCTGGCTTTTGCACTAAAAATTGTTAGAAGTACATTTAGTTTATATATTATTAGCAAAAAAGTAAATTTAAGTATATACATACATTTAATATCCCAATGATTACAGAAAGTATTTGTGGTTTGCAAGGAGCTCTTTGTCTTTTGAACAATTTATAGAACTTCCATATGCTAAGGCGAGCTTTAAAAGTCTATCTCCTTCAAGAAATTGATCTTATTACAAATGCAGAGAAAAAATTTCAAGATAAAAATCATTGTTAAAGGGAAAATAAATTAAAGTATTTAATCAAGCAGAATATCCTATTCCAACATATTGAGAAAACAATAAGTTAGCCAAATTTTTTCCTTAATCCTAAAACTGTTTCTCCTTTCCACATAATTATTCTTTCTTCTATACCACTACAAAGAAAGCTGAAGATAAATTGACTGAAAGCAATGTTTTAATCGTCGTTACTCAATTCAAGTTTGGTATAAAGAATGCCAGGTCTATATGAAGTAGACGGGTTACAATTGTCTCTAGAAAAATCAAATTATTTTAAAATAATATTGTTAAAAATCTTCCCAGATAAGTAATGAAAAATAAATAAAATAAAATAAAAAATGCAGGAGCTATAACAAGAATAGAAAGGTGGATATTAGTAGACTTTCAGCAAACATTAACTTTTGTCCATAATATTGTGTAGCTGTCCACAGGCTTTTACAAAATACTGACTATTCAACACAGACACAAATAGCTTTACAACACCTCCTTTACGTCAGGTGGTAAATACAAGCACACTGCTTACTCTTCTAATATATGAACAAATGTGCTTCCTAATGAAATATTCTTTATTGTAATATGGAATATGAAAACTTCCTTTTTACATCTTTTGAGCATTAAAAGCTTCTGTTATTATCAAGTTACTGATAGCTACTTTTTCTTTCATGAATGTTTGTAACATATTCAACATTTGTTTTTATATTTATAAATCATTATTTATATTATTCTCTGCCGAATTGCAGATATTCTTTGAGACATATTGATAGATGTTGATAAGATTAGAAATAGTTAAGATAAATAAGATTAGAAATAGTATAATATTATTGTCTATTGACATAAAATTTTGATCCATCTTATGACACAGTAAAATGTTTAATCAAAGTGGCAGAGCTCTTGAAAATTTTAGCCCTTCCATTTCCAAAACGAAAGAAAATGTTGAAAATATTGTTTAACTGGTTTAATCTGACCATTGATTAATAATTTGTGAGATTGCTGGAGAATGAGTAAAGCAAATTTTACATAACAATTTGAACATGCAAAAAGTGTGTGTGTGTGTGAAAGTGATGCCTAAAATTCTCACAGCCGAACAAAAAGAAGCTCATAAAAAAGTGTGTACTGACAATTCAGATGCCATTACAAATGACCCACACTTCTTGTAAAGAGTCATAACATGTGGTGAATCTTGGATTTTCACTTACAATCTCGAAAGAAAATGTCAATCCGTGCATTTGAAGTGTCTAACCTCACCAAAAGCTAAAAAAGCTCAAATGAGCAAACCAAAATTCAAAGTGATGATTCATGGGATTGTGTCCTTCACTGGGTTCCTCAAGGTCAGACTCTTAATCAACATTACTACCGCGAGGTTCTTGCTCAACTCTGCAAAAGAGTAAAAAATAATTAACGACCCAAAATTGTGGAAGATGAACAAGTCATGGGTTCTCTATCAAGACAACGAGCCGGCTCACACTGCATTGTCTGTTATTAGATATTTTTAGCCAAGTACAACATCCCACTTTTAGACCATCCGCCTTATTCACCAGTCCTAGCACCTTGTGACTTTTCTGTTCCCAAACAGATCTGCATTAAAAGGAACTAGATATCCATGTCTGACTCTACTTTTGTATCTATCTTGTATTCAGTTCTTATAATATTTTTTTTTAATCAGAACTTAAAGGCAGTTGAATCAAATATAATTTATTAATCAAAATTTTATTGATAATAAAAAGAAAAAATAACTAGTCTTATAATAACTGCATGCCCATCAACAGCAGTGATATTATGGACAGATTTGTGTCCAGTTAGATTTAACTTATTTTATATTCTGCACAGAACTAACTGTAAAATGAATATTCAGTTCAATAATAATTTTCAATCCCATGTATAATTTAATTAAAAGAATACAATATAGATTTAGATGGATTTTGATATGAATCCGCAACTCTTCCTTCTTTACTTTCCAGGTCTTACTGTAAATATTTTTTTTAGAGTATTATATTCATTCGTATGTATAGCTTGTAGGCGTGTGAATTTGTCTTTAATATAAACTATCAAAGTGTTTTACTTTTAATAACTGAATTAAATTTATTTAAATTACTAATCTTAAATATAATATGAATGAAGATCATTTTAGGTTTTATGAAGAGAGGTTAAGGGTTCAATCTTGGGAACTGTAAAATTAAGACTGATTTTTAAACACAAAGGTTTTTTATTTCCCCAACACTTTGGCCTTTATCTGGGGTAATGAGGTGATGGGGAGAGAGACCCATTCTCTAAGGTAACTAAATCATTACTCAATCATCAGTCATGATTTAGTTACTGTAGAGCACGAGTCTTTCACTCCCCATCACCCCATTTGCTCTGATCAAGGACTGAAATTTAAGCCCAAATATTGGCAAAAATAAATAACTTTTTGTTTACAAATCAGTTATAATTCTTCAGTTTCCAAGATCGAATCCCTGACTGACCTCTCCTCATAAGCTCGGCAGTCAACTAGTTACCTCCAAAAAGATTTTAGGCTTTAGTTTGGAAATTTAAAAATCTATATATGGAGGCTATTTTATTAATTAGTTGAAGGGTCACTAGGCCTACTTGATGGCATAGGGCTGTTAATAGAAGTGGCTAAGGTAATTTAATTAATCATAAAACAAAAAATGTATGACAAGCTTTCAGTTTTTTGTATAATACTATTTTCTTTTGTTTTTTAAGACCTAATGGTATTCCAACTGGTAGAATGTAATGCACAGTACTAGATATATGACTAACTTGACATAGGCATTATTGATTTATTTTAACCTTTAGCTATTATAGTATTAGTACTCTATGAACCTTAAAATATTTCTAGTATGGGGATGACTGAAAATAACACAGTATTCGAGAAAAATCTTAGTGTATCCTTGCCTATAACCTACCCTTGGTTATTAAATCACTATGATATTTTTATAGTTCACTGATTTTTGTTTCACAGAGATATGGGGGAAAGACCCCCCCCCCCAATCCCCACTGAAAAAAAATTTTGTGGGTGGTTATAGCAGACCACTTAAAAAATGCTCATATGCTGGGTTATGCCATATTGGCATTACATGAGGGATATATTAAGGTTTATACCAATTTTCCTATTGTAGATGTTGAAGTTCTCTTAAATTCACTAAAAATAAAAATAAAGCATAGCAAATTTGCTAAGATAAAAAAAAAGTTAGTAGCAATCCTACAAGCAATATTTGTCTTTAAATAGTTTCTGAGATTTTAGTTTTCATGAAAGCTAGTTTTAATAAATATGTGATAATAATAATTATTAATTCCCATTCAAGTAATTGAATTTCTCAGATATAAACTCATAGTATTTATTACTTTAGAGAATATACATGTAAAATAAATTTCCAATTAAAATTCAATTTAACTTTTTTTAAATATTAAAATAGCTGGATATCTGACAAATATTTTGTTCGCCCATGACATGATCTTTTATCAGGGATATGACTTTTGTAGCATTTTAATTTAAGTAAAGATTAATTTAATACTTTTGTTTACTGTTGGCCAGGTATAAACCAGATTTTGATAATGACTCTAGTCTTCACACTGGCCTTATTGCTCAAGAATTAGTTAATGTTTTGCCTGATGCTGTCAGTAATTCCGGTGATATAAAATTGCCTTCAGGAAATACTATAAATGATTTCCTTGTCATTGATAAGGTAAGCATTTGATTTTTTTTTTTTTTTTAATTATTCTTTAGTTCATTGTAAGAATATTATATGGTTTGATGTAAACAACAGCAATCTAAAACAACATAGTAAGACACATAGTAACATCTTGGTATCAATTGATNATTGGTTAGTCCCAATGTTTATATGTATTCAAGTGATTTCAGGATGGCAAATTGTTCAGTCTGGTTATTTGTACAATTTGATCCTAACTTAAATTTTAATTTATCTTTGAGAATTTGATTTTCGAAAATGAGACTTGTACATCCAACAAATTCCCCATCCTTGCTTCTGTCTGTATAGATTTCATAGTCAGTTTTGTCAGTATAATTTAAATTAATTTCTGTTAAAAGGGTTGGGTGTAACCTAGTCGAGTGGTGTTGTATATGTTAAATGGGATACATTTGCTTTGAAGTCATTTGTGTCAAATTTTAACGTTAACAATAGAAATTTGCTCACATAACAGTCGGCTAATATACTTATGGGAATGGTCTTAGCTTGAACAAAGGCAGCTTCATATGAAAGAAGGTTTCAGAGTCCTGAAACCTTTAGCGATTTTAATCGCTATCAGCAATGGATCCTTTCAAGCTTGGTAATGTATTTTTTCTTTAAACCAGGTACCAGATTTCGACTCTATATGTCAGAATGAGTAAAATGACACCCTTGTACAAATTATCAAGGGCTTTTGTCCTAAGACCCCAAGTGGCCCTAGCTGCTAAGGATAAAGAGTTTATAATTTTAATTAGTTTATTTTGTAGAGTGTCAATGTGTTTATTCCAGTTTAATTTTGAGTCTATTGTTATTTCTAAGTATTTCATTGAGTATTATTTTTGTAGGAGTGTATTTGGTATGGTAACAGTTAATTCTGATGTTTGTCATTGTCTTGAAACTATCTTGTAATGAGGTTTTTGTGCGTTGAAAGCTAGTTTGTGAGTATTTGCTCAGGAATTTGTTGTATCTACTACAGTATGTATAAGTGTCTGTAAATGTTGATATAATTTAGATTTAATAATTACAAGTATGTCATCCTCAAAAGCTAGTACAGTTACGTGTTGTGGAAATGATTTCTGTAGAAGTGAGTCGACAATGAGATTCCATAACAGTGGGGAGAGACTTGAGCCCTGAGGTGTACCAATAAAATTGATATGACAAGTGAACAATAAATGAATTGAATGAATAATGAATAATCTGAAGGGAGGTAGAAGATGCATAAAGGAAAGATAAAGGATTACCAAAGGAAGAAGAAGGAACAGTAAAGGATTAAACATTGAAATTGTTAGGCTTTAGATACCAAATATATAGATTTATAAAAGCTTTTGATACAATTGGGCATACACTTTTTATAAGTAAGCTTTAAGATATATTAATAATTAGTTTATTGCTTTTGTTTTTCAAATCTTATTTAGTAGAGAGAACCCAGTTTTTCAGAAAAATAGGCAATACTATAATGTTTGTTTAAATCCTGTAACACTTCAATAATGGCTGGATTCTCAAATACAATTTAGTGAACTGATCAATAAACTTTGTAGAAAAAGTGCAAGGTAGGCAAAACCTAGCAATAGAGACATTTGATGACAGAAATTGAAAGAGTGAACTTCTCTTCATAAATGGATTCGTTAAATTAATTTCTGGTAATTTGTTTCTGGAACTGCCCAGAACTCTTGTAGAGAATCCCATTTAATGAATAAAAATATGCCTACAATATACTTGTGTTATAACTTTTTTTTATTGTATAATCACTAGAAAAGTAACGGTTCCTATTATTGCTTATTTATTATTAACTTTAGGTCCCTTTTTTGAATAAAAAGAAGAATTATACTTGTTTTCATATGTATGAACTAATGAATATACCAAGTTAACAATGAAAAAAATTATTAAAAAAAGTGTGTCATATACTTTCAAAATAAATAAAGGGCTGAAAAAAATTTTTAAGAGAATCTTGTGCTTATAAAGAACCTGTTGGAATTGGGGAGTAGGAATGGCGGTCGAAACTGATTAGAGTTGTTTCTCAAAATCAGCTTAGACTAATATATCCAAATCTATGTGTTTTGGTGGTATATTTAGCAAAATAAAAGACATTTTCATCTATACTGTGCCTACCAAGATTTTAAAAACCCTCCCAAAGTGCATTAAATATTCCAAATGTCCTGAAACAATATATGTGGGCCTATGGCACTCATGCAGAGGTATGAAGAATATTCCAGGTGTAAGGTACCAGATTATATCATCAACAATAGCCAGAACTTCAGGTATTTGAATTCATTCAAAGTGACTTTGTTAGTGATAAGTGTTACAAGTATTTTTTTTTTTTTTTTTATCTTTTCATCCTAATTATATATTTTTATTACACTTCTCCCCTCCCCTCCTAGTCGGTCTAGTGCCAGCCTCAGCAAACAATTTTTTTTTTTTTTTTTTACAGTCAGAACTCTTTTAGCCCGTAAGATTAATTTAGACATTCAATGAATAACATTGAAATATGTACAAAAATAAAGTTTCCATCATTAATAAAACACAGGAAATCTATTTAGTTCACACTGCTCAAGCAGGAAATATTTTTGTTATTTATCTTCATGGGCTATTAAAGGAATTCTGTATTCTAGTATACTAAATTCTAAATACTTTAATGTTTATAATTGGTTTTACTTAATATTCTATGCAACTTTATTTGAGGTTAAAAGTTTAATTACATTATTTAAACTAATTAGTTTTGTCATAAAACCTTCTTTTATTATATCTTAACTATTAATTTTCTTAATATGTTGATATTTGCAGGAAAGGGTATTTATGGAAAATATTGGGGCTGTAAAGGAATTAGCTAAAGTTACTAGAAATCTTCAAACTAGATTGCAAGAACTGGAAAGAGTCACTCAATATAATGGTACTAGTGCATAATATTTATACAAATTTTATAATTAATGTTCTTATTTTATTCAAATATTGTATTCCTTTAATGTATAACTTGAGGACCATTTATAATTTGGTGGAACTTCCATAAATTAGTTCAAATTTTTGCTCTTTATAATATAGATAACGTTTATTTCTGTTTGAGTTCCTAATTTCCATTGAATGCTTTAAACATGACTATAAAACAACACTTCATTCAAACTCAAAAATAGGTTGACAGTTCCTTACTATCACAGTAGTTTGGCCTAGTATTATCACAATACTCCAGCTCTACTTTTCATGGTTTGCTGAAAATATTTGAAAATATTGGAATAAATTTGTTAAAGCACTCTCCCTATAACCCATACCAAGCTCCCTTGTGTCTCAACCTTTAAAAAAAAAAAACAAGGTGAAAGAGAGATATTTCTCAAGCAATAAGGACTTCTTGAGGGCTTGGGAAGTGGAGTGTGTCAAGATCTCTAAAAGTATATGGTGAGGGTTAATTTGAAGACTGGTTTATGAGGAAGGAGAAATGTAATATATAAGATGAAAATTATTTTGAAAAATTTAAAAAAAATCATTTTTATATTGTTAGAAGTGTTTGTCGAATTTCCCAAGGTAAATTAAAGCTTTCTTCCTAAATTTTGAATGTGAGTGACAGAAATATCCAAATAGTGTGTGTGTCCTTTACTCTAGAAGTTAATGAAATTGTAGGCTCGGCACCAGAAGAGACTTCATACATATTGCCATATTTACATACCAGGTATAGATCTGTGGTCATAAATTACAAAAAATTGTGTGACTTCAAAATATCCATTATACCTTCTTAAAGTAAAAAAAGGTGAAGTATCAGAACTGTGGAATTAAGGTGATGCTGTGATAAAAGGGATGGTGTAAAATAATAAATAATTGTATGTGTAATAATTTACCTTAAATATATTTTATTTTATTTGAAAAATAAAAAGAATGATTTGTCCTAGTATGATTTTTTCAAAAATCATTCTAGTGGCACACTGGTGCTTTACATTATTATGTAAATTTTTTTTATATTAATATTATTATTGCATTGTTTTATTTTTTCAGTATGTACAAAGAAAAGGAAAAACCTTAAGAAAAAGCTTTCAGATGATGAAGATGATGAAATTTGTTCAGACACTGTTATACAGTCAACAATATATATGTTGATTGTTATAATGGCTTTATGGTATGTTATATTTTTAGATTCATTTTTTGACTTAATTGTAGCATAAAATCTTTATTTATTTCTCTCTCTTTAAAGGGAAGAAAGAAAGAAAAAGAAACTTTATTCTGGGACTTAAATCTCCTTGAATAACAAAGAGAACACAGCTAACAGTATAGCTGATTCTGACCTAATTACAATAATAAAAATAAAAAGTACAAATAAACAAGTCTAATAAAATAAATTTTTTTCAACAGAACTATGAAAATATTTACAACTTATTTTGCAAGTATGGAAATAGGAAAAATTAATTTAAAAAAAACGAGATGTATATGGAAAAAAAAATAGGTATATAAAAAGAAAATTACTGTTTCGCAAGAAAAAACAATGAAACTGAAAATTAATACAATAACCATTAAACATGATAATAATAAAAAAATAAAATAAAATACAGTTTAGCAGTTCTTGATAATACCCAATTGTAATGCTAAATTTAAAGGATGCTTGTGAGGGGGAGCGACAAATATTTAGAGGGATCGAGTTCCAGAGACTGGAGGATCTGATAAAGAAGGAGCTACTAAATGCAGCAGATTTGAAAGGAGGAGGATAAAGATTGAAATCTCAAGTACGAGTGGGACAGGAAAGTACGGAAGATTTGAAAGTTAAAAGATCGTAGAGGTAGGATGGGGAATGGGAAAATATGACTTGATAGAGTAATAAATGGTTAAATAACCATTTCAACTCATAGTACAGCTGTGTAACATGGGCATTCCTCGGAGAATCACAGACAAACCTGATGAAACAGTTTAACAGACCCTATCCTCTAGTTCTCTGGTGAGGCTCCATAAATAGCTCAACCATAGTCAAAATGTGGGAATATGAGTGAGGACAAAAGGAGACTACCGATTTTATGAGGCAAGAGACATACTTTCTATGTGAAGTAAAGTGACTAAATGATCTCTTTGGAGATGTCTTGGGATGATTTTTTCTTTTCTTTTTTTTCTGAGACTTTTATTTAATTAATTATAAACAAGAACTTTTATCTCATCAGTTAGAACTACTATTTTTTCTCAAACATTATTTAGTATGATTTATTAAAATTTATGACATTACATTATCAAACCAGAAATATGTTAGTAATCTTTTTATACATTTAAAAAAATTAATGCATGATTTGATTGAACATAGTTTTATTTTAATTTTCAAAGAAGATTAAACTTGCATTTGTAATTATAATATTGTAATTAACTTTAAATTTTTCCTTGAAGATAAAAAAAAAAAAATATTACTAGTTTAGAGTTAAGGGTTTGATTGCAACCAAATATATACTCTACATCATTTAACTTAAAATAATTCTTGATACTTTTGAGTGTTCTTTTATGTATGAGCATTTTATACATTTTGTATTTATTTAAAATAATAATATGAATATTTTCAAATTGAGAAACCTTTTTTAATCAAACTAAGTTATAGTATACTAAGTTTATTGCTTTGCTGGTTTTATGAGTCTGTTGAAGTAAAGTTTGAGCCTATACTGTTGGTGTTAGAAGTTTAGAACTAAATAGCACACCCTGTCTTCTGAAGAACTATCTGCCCCCCTCCTAAATCAACCTGTCTAACTGTCTCTTAGATCCTTAGGCTACTTATGGGAAATAATTTCTACCTACTTTTCCTGGCATTGCCCCTTTTGATGTAGGCTGCTCACACTTTGTACCTACCACCTCACTTTCCTCACCATTCACTTGTCCATCTTAAGTTTTCCTAATTTCCAAACCTTACCTCTCAGCCATGAATGTTTGATCCAGGTGACAACATATCCGCTCCATAATATGATAGGTTAGTGTGGTGAAATATTTACACATTTTGTTATTGTTATCCTAAGCATTTCATATCTCATTACTTTAAGTTATGTTAATTTTATGTAATAATAATGTAAGTCATTTAGTATTTTGTTTTTCTGGTGACATTGTATTTCAACAGCCCTGAAGACGGCTTAAAAAGTAATCCTAAACATCAGCAGATAATAAAAAATACAATAAACGCAAGGGAATAGAATAAAAAAGCTAACTGTCCCAGCCAGGGCTCGAACCTGCATCTCCTGCTATCCGGGCAAGCGCGTTAGCCTATTACACCACCGAGACTAGCCAGATAACTTATTAAATTCCCTTCACTAGTATCGAGAGTCTAACCACCGAGGCAGTCGAATATATCGTCTTATGCTCGGAGGAGCTGACATTGTCAAGCTGTTTAAATGACTCTCGTTATNAATTTTTTCTATTTATTATATTATCAATCTAACTGTTAAAAATTATTGCAAGCATATTATAGAATATTAGAATATAGGATATACAATTTCCAAACATACCTGCCAGATAAAGAACATTTGTAATAATGCGAAAGAGAAAGTGTATGTTAAATAGACTTCCTCAACTTATCTGGTATTTGCATTGGCAAGACAAAACAGTATTTAATGAATGGAAATAATCAGTATAAAATTGATATAGAAGATGGTGACAAAATCCAAATAAGAGAGCGTTATTACAACATTCTCCAAATTATAAACATAAATATGATTTTTGAAAGAATTAAAATAATAGGGAAGAAAATATTACTTATTGAAGGAAATTAAAAGAAGCAATAAATATATTTGAGCATATAGATAACATGATTAACTTAAAAACTGATTCCAAAAAATTGTGGCAGTATTATGCTTATATCCTAAATAAATTAACACATAACATATAAATAAGAATGTATAGGTATTTATTAATATGGATGTACTTTGTAGAAATGAGTTAATTTATATACGTATATACCAGAACCAAAAAAGTCCCGTTGTTTTTATTAGGGAAGTTTAAAATAAACTAATAAATACATTTATTTGTTAAAATATTATCTGTTACAATCAATAACCTTCTCCCAACATAATGGTAAATCACAAATTCCTTCTTTAAAAACAGCTGATTTTTACTGACTAAAATACTCGTTTAATGCGAATAGCATTGTTTTTGTTGTCACAACATGTCTGTGAGAGATTTAAACAGGTGGTAATCAGTAGGTAAGAGGTCAGAGGAATAGAGTGGATATGGCATAACTTCCTAGCCAATCTTGGTCAATTTTTCCTTGGTTAATTTGGCAGTGTGTGGTCAAGTAATGCCCTGTAGAAGCAGAGGACCTTTTCTATCAAGACTGACATTAATTTTGTGATGACTCACCATAAATCATAAATTAAGTGATTAATTAAGCCGGTATAAAAAAGCTTCAGCTTTGAGTGGCAATGGTCCAATGGGAAATATACTTCAGCTTTGATAGTTTGACCTTTATTCGTAATCTTGGAATGCACCCCTTTGCTGTCCAGAAAACAATTAACAAAACTTTCTTTGGATGGAGATCAGGTTTTGAAATTTTTTTTTATTTCTCGTCAGCTGACTACCGCTAATATGACTGTCTAAAATAATTCTACAAAACCCATTTTTGTCACAGGGGATGATCCTATCCAGAAAGGGTTTGATTTTTTGCAGAAATAAAAGAATATGCAGTTGTTTATTGGCTTCTATAGGTTTAAGAGGAATCCATTTATCCAGTTTTCATTTTTCCTAGTTGATGGAGTTAATCTTTGGCAATGGTTGGAGAAATATTAAGTTTTAAGACCATCTCTGAACAACTTTGGCAAGGATCCAACTCAATTATTCTTCTAATTTCCTTTAAATCAACATCATGGGCGGGCCTTTTATGAATAACTTTTTACTCATCATACATTTTATTTAATAATTAAGTATAATATTTTTTTTGTCATAATGGCATGTATTTTTATTTAATTTCAATAATATTTCCTTAAAGGGTGAGACTTCAACTATGAAATTATTCTATTATTGATTACTACAAAAGCAATGATAATGAAAGCCATAATTGGCTAATAATAATATAATTATTAACATATATTTGTGTTCATTATTTATTGAGTTGTGACTAGCCCTTAAATGAATCCAGATAATCAGAAAAATGTTTGCAAACAATAAAAACCCAAAATGGATTAAAATAAAATCATTTCTGGGCTTCTGAAACAATTTTTTGCTGTTAATGAATATTGGTTCTGAAAATCATTTACTGTTGTCACATAAGATCTAAACTAACTTAATTTCAATATATTAAATCTTCATTTATATGTCATATTATATTTAATATTATAAGGCTGGATTAATTTCTTCCACTCCTTCAGCAGTAGTTAATAAAATTATTCTCAAGCAATGCTTTTAAACCATAAAAAATCATATTTTAATATCTTCATAATTGTTTTAGCCTCATATCCATGGCTACTCTCTACTTTGTTGAAGTACAGAAAAAAGTTCCAAAAGATTCTCAGTTTAATAGGTGGGTATATTCTTAAATTAATTAGAATTTTATATATTCTTATAAGATTAGTTCCACTTTTTGAGTTGCTTATTCAACTAAGTTAATTGTGTAAGCAATAATGTTAAACTTTCTGTTCATTATATGACTGAGAGAGGTCATTTTAACTTGATTCTCTCAGTTGTGACTTACTTTTCTGTTACAACAAAACATGTTTTATGACATGATCTTTTATCAGGGATATGACTTTTGTAGCATTTTNGGGTGGGAGGAGAGGATCGCTTTGTCATCTGCAAAGAGGGCTAAAAGAGTATTAGGATGAGTAGGGATGTCTGCAGTATAAAGGATAAAAAGGATGGGTCCAAGCATACTGCCCTGTGGAACACCCGCTCTTATAATTCGTTTAATTTATATTTTATGTTATTTTTAGGGAAATTAATGTGGAGAAAACTGTTTTAAATGCTTTACCTAATGGATCTAAAACATGGCCAAAACCTACTCAAGAATATACAAGATTTAATAAAGATCTGTTATCTTCTCGACTTGAGTATGTATATTATATGTTATGACTAAATTTCTGATCTACTCATATGTTTATTAACACTAATATGTGGGTCTAAGTAGACCATTAATTACTAGTTTAAAAATATACAAATTCTTTTATGTTACTTAAAGGTGTCCTAGTAAAATAATTTTATTGATTTATATAAATTAAAATCATGGAAAGCAAACTTAAAATAGTATGCACTCCACCTTAGTCACCTTTCTGTACCCCATTTTTTATGATAAAATTGGTTCTTGTCCCATTCCACTATAAAATGATTAGTTTTTACTTACAGTTATTGTGTAAGTCTTTGTCTTATTGCATTCTAAGTAAAATGTTTACAAATTGTTTGCGAATAATCTTTTTATAAACTAAAATAGTAAATTTTAAACATTTAGTTGTTAAAATACTGCTTTGGGCTATGAGTAAATAAATAATTGTTACAGGGGAATCACACTGTATCTAATTTATTATTAATAAATATAAAAAATAATTTTGGTTAACTATTTTTACATTAAAAATTACTGCTATTATAAGTTAAAAATTTACAAAGCTACATTGCTTTATAGAAATCAGGATTATCATTAAATCATTCTTATTATTTACTTTTGTCAACAATTTGGAAAATATAAACA
>KZ807541.1:163681-178648 GCA_000696205.2 Oncopeltus fasciatus | reverse complement strand
TATATATATATACACTTTCCGAGTACTGTGGACTTGTAGGTCTCTTTTAGGTCCACTGATAATTAGTTAGCTACAGTGTCTCAGCAATTATATATTTTGTAGGATTGGTTGGAAAGGAACTAATATATTATGTAATGTACACATGTAAATTATAAACATATGCACATATGTTCATAATTTGCATATGAAATTTACATGGAACTAATATATCACAGATAATAATAAATAAAAATAACCCACAATATTGTAGCTAGCATCAGTTTTTTAGCAAATTGTAAATTGTCATTATTTTCTTGCTGCTTTTGTGCTCTGCCATCTCCGTTTTAGTTGCCGGGGAGGATTGTGAGAGTCCGGAGAAAGGGATTGGGCATATGGATTAGGATAAAATTGAAGTTTACTATGGAAGAGCTTGAAGAAGCAGATGGAAACAAGGTTTTGGACAAAAAGGATATTAAAGTTGAGATGAAGGGTAGAGTTGGACACATAATATGGATCGTTAGCAATTATTCTGGGAATTTTTTACTGAAGGGGTTGTATTCATTGGATATTAGAAGGCTTTGCGGCACCCCTCAATACTGCATTAATGGTCCAGGTTGGTCTTATCTTGGTCATGTAGATGGTCTGTTTGTTTTCTATTGTGAGCTATGAGCGCCTATTTATAAGACTGTATAATAGTCCGTAGTGGCTTCTATTGAGTTCTTGTCAGTTGATTTTAGTATGCTCATTCTTAGTTGAAAATTTATCTGTACACATTTAGAATCATTTATTTGCACACATTTATCATTCTACTTTTGCTGCACTACTGCTGAATAGCATCAAGGTGGTTTTGTAAAATGTTGGAAGCAGTTTTGGAATCAGGATGGGAGGAGAGGATTGCTTTGTCATCTGCAAAGAGGGCTAAAAGAGTATTAGGATGAATAGGGATTTCTGCAGTATAAAGGATAAAAAGTATGGGTCCAAGCATACTGCCCTGTGGAACACCCGCTTTCACAGGGAAGTGTTTGGAATAAACTGATCCTTGCCAGACCTTAAAGAAATGGTTAGAAAAGTAAGATTTGAGGATTAGGTAGATGGTACTTGGAAATATGGACTTCAGCTTATATAATAGACCATTATGCCATACTCGGTCAAATGCTTGAGTGACCTCTAAGAATGCACCGGGACAAAATTTTTTTTGCTCAAGGGAAGAGGAAATAAAATCTACTATGCAAAACACCTGCTGGTCAGTAGAATGATAGGATCGGAAGCCGAACTGATGATTAGGAAGAATATTTAAGGAAGTTCTTATAGGTACCATCCGTTTTAAAAGAACTTTCTCAAATGCTTTGCAAAGTAAAGGAAGAAGGCTAATTAGTCGATTGAATAATGTGTTAGAAGGTTTACCGGGTTTGGGAAATAGGATTATTTCAGAAAATTTCCAGAGAAGTGGAAAATGGGTGGTTTGAAGGACACAATTATAGAGGTAAGTGAGGAAAACAATTGCTTTTTGGGGTGGATTTTGAAGTATTGGCCCGGTGATAAGTTCATAGTCTGGTGCTTTGCGCTTAGACAAGTGGTTAATGATGTACTTGACCTCAGAAGGTGTTACTGTCTTAATCAGTAAGTACATTGGTAATAGCATATCCAGTGACTCCTCAATCTCCACATTATTGGTCAAATTATTGGGATCTAGTTGAGGAGTGAATGTTTGCTTTAGATGCTGGGCAAACATATGGGCCTTGTCTTATTCGGAAGGAGCCTAGGAACTATCTTTTTAATGCCAGGGCAGAAGGTTCATAATATTTTATAATCATGCAAGTAGCAGTACAGAGGGATTTGTCTGCTTCTGAGAGACTAGATAGGCATTAAATGCCTTATTTCGTAAAGCAAACGAAAGCACTTAGAGTGGAGATATTGTGAGGGGAAATAGCATTATACAGAGCGCAGTCACGGTAGTTGGTCGTTCTCGTTCCCCACTGCAGGTGTTTTGCATTATAATTTCTGCCAGAGAGTAAACAGACACCTATGGATTTAGAATGCTCTTGGAATTGGCCTTATGACATTTCGAGCTGAAATTGCATGCACTTGTCACTGACAATTAACTGCAAATATGTGTAGATTTTGAGATCACAGTCCCTCCTGCAACTTGTATAATATAGTTGGAAAGACAGAGTGCTATATAGAGGTGTTTACTGATCCCTGGCTACACCGCTACTTGGTTAAACATTAAAATAACTTTCATTTTTCCATCATGTTTACTCCATAACAAAAGCATAATAATCTATATAAAACTGAAACCTAAAACATGTTCACATAGCCCTGTGTCTGTGGACTGCATATTTGAGTATGCCAACAAACTTCTCACCAATCTGCAGGAGATCTGCTTCTATAAGCACTTTATTGAAGAATTAGAAACAATGTGCTGTCAAATTATAATAATAAAATGTGTAACGATAATTAACATAAGAAAACATGAACATTAAACTTAAATTTTTAAAAATAAGGAAAATGATAATAATTAATAAAGAAATATATAATGCCAGAAGGAAAAAAGAAACAAAAAAAAGAAACACAATTTAAAAATATGAGTAATTTTTTTGGATCAACTTTGACCAAACCTCAACAAAAATTCTTTACCAAAAATGCAGTATGATGACCATAAACAAGATTGCAATAATCAATGTGTTATGGATGTAACTGAAAGAAACATTCATTGATAATAGTTATCAACATATAATATAGTATTCTCTAATGCTTGAAACAAGTTACTCTTCAGAATTATTGGGTTAAATTCCACTAATTTCTTCTTGGTCATATGCCACAGAGGGTAAAAGAAGTAAGATATTTGGTTTTATCTTGTACCATCAGTTGAGAGCCTTATGAAAAGCTTATGAAGCTATTATTTAATAAAAATTAAATTAGACCAAAAATAGTATAAGAGATTCATTGTTAGGAAAGTGTGTTTATTTATTTGTTAATTAAATACTATTTTATTTTCAGATTTACTGCTGTGATCCAGGTTCTCAAAAATCGAACTCCTTCCCAGATATTGATTTAGGTAAGTATTTCTTATTCTTTTTAAGTCCTTTACTGCACATTATACCAAAGAAAATGAAATCTAGCAATTACTCAAATAACTTTTTTGATATAATCTTATATCAAGTTTCAAATTATACTCTCAATAAGAAAACCTATTTGTGGGAATTGATCTATTTGTTTGTATATACACTCTTGTGTTTGTTTTAAAGGAATTGTCGTGAATTCCAGAAGTGATGAAGGCAAAATTTTCTCAAAAGCACTCTTATATTGCACAGCTCCCTTGCTGGGAAACTTTAATACAAACTTATTGGGAAATGTTGGGCTGAATGTCAAACTTAAAACTATTGTTTAAATCTCTCATTTTATCCTGACTTGTTTCACCAGTTAGCCAAGAACTATTATTGATTTTGATTTTCACTTCACGAGTAGCTGTCACTTAAGTTCTCATGGGGAGACAGAAGTACCTGGTATTCCAGGACATGAATTAATTTATTGCACAGTTAAAAGAAATGCCGATAAACATTTCAATGTTAGAAATTACAAAGGAATTATTTCTAGCCTACTGCATAATGATTTTATGATAATAGATTAAAGTGACTGAATCTCTTCAGTAGCAAACTTTACAGTTATTTTACAAGTCACACACACATTAGATATTTTAAATTACCTCGAAAAGAATTCAATATATATGAATCTATATTATATATATAGAATCAGGATNATATATATCGATGTATATATGATAGATTCAGAGATAAGATGACAAAACTTGATGCTGCATATCAAAAATGTGAAATATTAAAAATTCAGAAGATGGATTTCTACCCCAGGAAAATTTTGGAGAAGACTCCCCAATAAAACAAAGCAAATACTCGGAAAACTATAAAATGAATTTATTGGTAATTAGGGATTAGAATAGAAGAGCTTGAAGGATTTAAGATTAAGATAAAACTATGATCCATGTGCCAACTTAGATGACCTAAATGATTTTTTAGCATACAAGATTTGCACATAAACTGTAATATTATTTTTTATTATTTGTCATTGAAAATACATGAAAGTAATAGGCAAAATTTAAGAGAAGCAGGTCATGGAGTGACTAGGAGAAATTTCTTTGAAAATCACAAGGGAAGTGGGTATACCTTGATGATTTGAATCCCCTTAAGCTAGAAACTCTACTTGCAAACTTAGATATTGTTTTCTTGAACTTTTGTCTCTGACTCATGTTGAATTATAATGTTGATAAATATGCAAACAGTAGGACTGATAAAATTGAATCTTGCAGGATAATTAAATTTACATTTTTTCATTTTGCTGTTGCTCCATTATGCATCTTGTCTCTCAGTTTTTATTGCTAAGATATGATTTAAATACGATATTAATTTTCTAGTATATGATTAGAAGATTATTAATGTATTTAAATCATATCTCAGCAATAGGCAACAAAATTTCTATTTTTTTGATATTTGGAAACACATGAATGTATGTACATTTTCAGTTGACAAGGCTAATTTTTATCACATTGATAGGGTTTTTGCACCTTATCAACATGATAATAAAGGAACAGAGGGATGTGGTGTTGTATGTGTAACTAATATACAAATTTGGTTCTTTTTATTTTTTAAAATGAAATACAACAAATGAATGTATATATGCATGTATATGTATTCATATGAATTTACAAATGGCATAGTAATGTTTAATTAGGAATTTACTAACATAGCTACATAATAAAAATTTCATTACCTCAAAGAGTTACACATTCTTAAAGTAAGATCTTATGTCTGTTTGTACAATACATTTATATGCTTCATCGTAAAAATGTTCGCACTTATTTAGCCCAAAAAATATCTCATCTGGAACATGATCTATGAACTGTAAGCCCCGATGAATAGCATCAAAAGCTGACAGTATTTCGTGTTTTTATGGTCTTGCAGGTTCTTCCTCTTCGAGCTGATCATCAGTTTCCTCTTATTCCGTTTACTCACTATGAAATGGTTAAAATGTCATCGTCAGTAGGGTATTCGGCTACAACAACATCGTCAATCTGAAGAAATTGATCGAGTTCAACCTCACTGCCATATTGGCTATATTAGTTTTTCTCTTGCAAATGTTCCCTACTCGTGTGTACATCATTCATCACATCATCTTCTACACTTGTTAGTGTTTCAGAAAAGCCAGCTTTAGAAAAACAATTATTTATTGTAGTGGCGGTAAAATCATTTTGTCAAACCTTTGCAAGCTCTGCTATGTTTGTTCTCAGATCCATAGCTTTGGAAGGGGGTTTTTCAGTCTCCAGGGTTCATAATATACTTCTCAAAATCCTCTTTCTGTAGTGAACCTTTAAATTCTTAATTATACCCTGGTCCATGGGCTGCATTTTTGAGGTAGTGTTTGGTGGCAGGAAAATTATTATTGTTGGACAATTTTGATGACACATTAGGGTGAGCTGGACAATTGTCAATGATCATTACAATTTTTCTTCTCTGTTTATTTATTTTATTTATTTTTTTTTTTTTTGTTTAAGCATGATAACCTCTCTTTAAAAATATCACCAGTCATCCAGGCTTTCTTATTAAAACTGTAATCGACTTCTGAGGATTTAACTCCTTTGAAGCATCTAGGATTTTTACTTTTCCCTATTACGAATAACTTTAGTTTTTCTTTGCCCGTCATATTCACACCAACTAAAAGTGTCCTTCTCTCTTTACTGCTTTTACCGCCGTGGCAATCATCATTCATGAAAGTTAGTGTTTTCTTTGGCAAATATTTATAAAAAAGGCCATTCTCGTCAACATTAAAGATGTCCTCTGGACTATACTCTGCTAAGATTTTTCTTAAAACTGTTTCCTTCCATTGATTGCAATCATTTTCATTGACACTTGCACTTTCCCCAGAAGTCACTTTTTCCTTTAGGTTATGCCGCTTCTTAAATTTGTCAAGCCAACCTGTGCTGACTTGGAAATCATTTTGACCTAACTGCTTAGCATATTTCAAGGCTTTTTCTTTTAAGAGAGGTCCCGAGATAGGCATGTTTTTGTGACGCACTAGTTTAACCCATTTTAGTAGAGCTTGATCAATCTTATCATATTGGCTTTTTTAGAGCGCTACCTTTCAGCCCCCAAAAAATCATCTGATTTAGACACACTTTCACGGTTTTTCAAAATCGTAGATACGGTAGAAGATGGAATGCCGTACTTCTGAGTAAGATCTTTATTCCGCATTCCATTGTCAGCATCCTTCAAAAAAACAAGCTTTTCTGCAATAGAGAATGACTTACGTTTTGCCATTGCACCCGTTCGCACTGACAAAAGGCGGAATAGATTACCGGACTGACAATAATAAATTAACAAGTTGGCGAACAGCAAAATGGCCCAAGCAGAGGGAGGTTAGAGACTGAGGTGACAGTTCGACTGGAGGGAATCTGTGATTTACAGAATGCCCTGTGATTCACAGCGTGACCTGTGATTAACAATCCGGCGGGTCCTTTACAATTAAACCACCATTTTTTTTTCAGGAGAGCTGTTTGCTCACACTATTTGACTAGGTCGAAAAATGTTTGATGTATAGAATATTTTTTCAATATAAAGAAACAATTTTTCTATGTAATGAGTTAGGGATTTAGAGAAAATTTGATAAATAGAAGTTTTATATAGAGAAGTTCTACTTGTTAAAGACTAGAGAAGTAGGTTGCATGAGGACCAGACCTGTACGGGAAGGAGACAATTGGAGGATGCAGGTGTTTCCTCTGTTTTGGAAGGGAAGTTACCTTAATTGAAAATCTGTATAGACACTTCTAGACTTGCCCTGCCACACTCAAGAAGTTATAAAAAGTTATAGCTTGCCAGCGGCCCCCTCAGTCAATGATAAGTTAGTTCCCATCTATGTCAGTTTCCGTGGCATATCGCGTGTTATGAGCATCGGTCATGGCCTTTGAAGTGCAATGCTTATCTCTGTTCTTTAATTATTAGTGACCCGTAGCCCATAACAATATGTTTCAAATTGTATTTCTCATGTATGCTGTTTGTCTGTCTATTTTATACTATTTTATTTTATTAGACATATTATTAACTTTTTTGATGTGGTAGGTCTCTGTAGTTAAGTAACACAATACTCGTTTCTAAATTATTTGTTAGCATTGGCATAGGATATTTATGCTATTTTTTTAATCAATATTATTTATGAAAAATATTAGATTTTTATTGAGGTGAAAAAATGAATTGGCATAAGTTATAACAAAATATACCTATTAACAACAAAAAAATAAAACTTATAGAAGGTATTAAATCATAAACAATATAATATTTTGTTGCTGATAAATAAGCAATATAATTCAATGAATTTCCTTACTTGTCACAAACATAATCATCTAAACCATGGACAAAAACATTTACAACTTATGGGTTTTTAATTAGTCTATCATAATCATTAATTTTATTGATTAAATATATTTTTTGTCCTTATTTTGATTTCAAATGCAAATTTTAGAATAAATTAGTTTAATCCAATATTAATCATTAGTATTATTCCAGGTAATAATTTTCTTGAAGAACCTGAGCCTATATCAGATAAAGTAAGTGATACTTCAATAATTTTTTGCTATGGAACTATAATTGACTTTACTTTAATATATTTTAAAATATTTTCAGAAATATGAAGTCAGCAATATTGTTAAATCCAAACAGAGGATACCTCGACACTCAGGTATATCTTTCATTTTTAAAAGATCAAAATTTCTTAATGTTATTAGATGAGTACTAAGGAGTTATTTATTCTCTAATAGATTAATTTTTTTTGGGGGGGGGAGTGATTTTAGAGAATTGCAAAGGAATAAACCCGTTGAGGTTGTTCTCAACAAACAATAGCTACATTCCTAGCAACACATTTTGCTGATATCTTGTACTACGTACTAGATACCAAAAATTATTGTGTGTTATTGCTTTGTAAAAATAATTGTAGGTGTGTGTGTTTTCAAGTTCTACAAATCACAGTTTTCATTTTTTCCTTACGAAATTCAGCATTTATATAGCTTTTAAATGCAAAATGAATGACTGAATTTATTATAAAGCAAAACTGGGCCAATGGGAATAGTTGATTACTTGAAATGTCAAGTGGGAGAAAAATTTTTTATTTTATTTAGCGGGCGTAATATTTAGTTTAGAGTAACGAAACTCAAACCTTATCTAATAATTGCCAAAATAAATCTTTCAGTAATTAAACAACGAAATTGAACAGTTTGGAGTCAGGGTTTATTTCAACCTTTCATTTTAATTTAACTATCTAGAAACCACAATCGGTNAAAAAAAAAAAAAAAAAAAAAAAAAAAAAAAAAAAAAAAAAAAAAAAAAAAAAAAAAAAAGACTAAGTTTGTTATTGAAAAAATCAGATTAATAGAGGAGTGGTGTCAAGAGCAAGAGCAATTTTTTTTTTTTTTTTTCAATGCAGCAGAGATAATGGTTTAGAGTAATGGAACTCAACACAAATTAGTTTATTGGGAAAAGAAGTATTTAAAGAGTTATTTTAGGAGTTATGCGAAATTGAACAATTGGTAGTGGGGCTAACCTGAATCATAAATTATAAATTTGCGCTTTAGAAGCTGCAATCAGTTTTTTTTCATATTGCTATTAAATGTAAACTGAAAGGCTGAGTTTATTAATAAATGAAATTAGATGAAAAATAATGGGAAATAACCTGAAAGATCAAGTGAGACAAGTGAGTAATAATTCTTTTCATAAATGCATTATTATCATGAATGTTCAAATATGTGTTAATTGTATGCTATCTAACCTTATTCTGATTTAAAGTTAATTATTTTGTTGTAGAAATATCATTTATTTGTTGCTATTTGTTTCAGCTTTAAATTCAAAAATCATAATTGAAGGGACTGAGTTCAATATTACTCTGGGTCAAAAAAACTGTGACCCTTTACATCCTCAATTTTCTCAGTGCACACAGTTCACTGCAACAAACTATACTTATAGAGTTCCTCTTAGCAGGCATCTTCATGATTCACTTTTGAAAATTCATTTTAGGTAACAATTTTGTTTTATTTATTTTATAATTAGTCTTATTTAGAACAACAAAATTTCCTAAATTTGAAATTTAAATTCAGTATTTTAAATAATTTATTTCAGCTCAAAAAAAGCTATTAAGGTCTCCATATGAATCACAAATAAATCCAAAAGCATTTTGGTTTAGGTCATTTTCAAGACTCACGTTGTTCAGTTCCAAATATTTCTTTTGGATTGACTTTGTGGAAATTTTTTTTTTTGGTTGTTTTGTTATTTATTTTTGAGTTGAATTTATATATTGATTTTAGTAAAATTTTAATAAAAATAGCTTTGATGTTATTATTTAGTGTATAAATTATTGAATTATACAAAAAAAAAAATTTATAAATACTTTTAAACATGCAGTATTTGTGATGGTGTGTGTGTATGTGAAAGTACTGCAATTTCAAACTGGATAATAACTTACTTTCTTGTTCCACGATCATATTTTATAATTATGTTATTAAAACACACTCTTTTTTTTCTCCTTGAATATCCATTAAAAATATGCTAATTTTTCTTTATTATAGTTTTCTCTAACTTACATTTACCACATTCCTAAACTGTAAATAATTATTTTGTATTTAATATGTTGTTAGGTTGGATGGACTGGGAGATGAATCCTTATATCGCTGCCGTGAAACAGTTAACAGTTGTTCAACAGGAACTGATGCTTCAAGTGAAAAACAGCAATCTCCAGTTTTTCATCTTAACATAGTCCACCTCAGTTATGCTCATGTTGTCTACAGAATTGCCCCTTCTGACCTTTCTGTAAGTTTTTTTTGTAAGATCTTTATTCCGCATTCCATTGTCAGCATCTTTCAAAAGGTCAAGCTTTTATGTTTTGCCATTGCACTCCTAATGACAAACAAAGAGACGCACTAACAAACTGAAGTCCGCACTGACAAAAGGCGGAATAGATTACCGGACTGACAATAATAAATTAACAAGTTGGCGAACAGCAAAATGGCCCAAGCAGAGGGAGGTTAGAGACTGAGGTGACAGTTCGACTGGAGGGAATCTGTGATTTACAGAATGCCCTGTGANTTTCAAATATTATTGTATTCTCATGACATTGTATTTCTACAGCCCTGAAGATGGCTTACAATGTAAGCCGAAACATTGGCAGATAATCTTTTAAAAAATACACTTTTTTTAAATTTGTATTTTTTTGGATCTACCTTGACCGAACCCCAACAAAAATCATCTAATAATTATTTGGCATCCTGTTGCTGTCCTTTCTGGCTATATGGCTCTCGAGAGGTTATCTCTACTGTGTCTATCCTTGATAAAATGTGTTTTATCTTCACTATACTCTGCCGGACAAAATTAAAGGATCACTTACAAATATTTATATTAATATTACATAAGAATTAAAAATAGAAATTCCATTGCCCCAGACTGGACTTTGTGTTGTATCTTATCCAGTTAATCCTGTACCTGTTTATATTCCCACCCATTTATGGAGAAAAGGGTCAGTTAATCCACTTCTTTTCTTTCTTCCTATCAGTAAATGGTTAGTTGTTAGCAAAGATTCATGTTATTGAAGATTTTCTAACATTTAAGAGACTTTAGTTTTTACTTGTGAGTTTAGTAAGAACGTTGTGATGGCCAACAGAAGAGCATTGACCGAAGAGGAATCAATTCGTGCTGTTGCTTTGAGTAAAGAAGGGTTTTCTCAAAGGCATATTGTGCAACGGCTCCAGCGGTCACAATCCGTAGTGTCCAGGGTGCTTAATAGGCACCGTCGAACTGGAGGGCATACAAGAAGAGTCGGATAAGGCCGTCCGAGGTCAACTTCCCACCGTGACGAGAGATTTTTGCAACTGCATGGTCTTCGGGATTGCGGATCAACTGGTAACAGTCTGCGTTGTCTCCTCCAGAGGTTCAGGAATGTGCAAATTTCAGAGCGAACCGTGAGAAGACGACTCAACGATTATGGATTGACCTCCCATCCTTCAGCTACTGGACCTCTTCTCTCCAGGGAACACCGGGTTGAGCGCTTGAGGTTTGCTCGGGAGCACCTAAACTGGACTCAGGAAGATTGGAGCCTCATATTATTCAGCGATGAGTCAAGATTCTGTCTCCAATCTCCAGATGGACGGGAAGAGGTATGGCGAAGGCGGGGAGAGAGGTATGCTCCATGCACTTTTTCTCCAAGGGTTGCGTTTGGTGGTGAGTCAGTGATGGTGTGGGGGGGCATAAATTTAAACTCCTGTACAGAGTTGGTTCTTGTGAACCAAGGCTCTATAACTGCTGACAGGTACATTAGGGAGGTACTTGAGCCACATGTAATACCATTCGCCAAAAATATCGCAGGTAACTTTATTTTAATGCACGATAATGCCCAACCTCACGTTGCTCGATCAGTGCAAAATGAACTCAGACAAGAAGAAATTGACGTTATGGTTTGGCCACCCAGAAGTCCAGATATGAACCCAATAGAGCATGCATGCTTGGAAGACATGTCCACGCCCGAGGCCGGAGGCTTAAATTAATTTAAAAATCAACTTCACACGATAATTTCAATAGCAACCACATGCGTACGATTGACAAACTCACAAAGGTTATGTTTACTACTTATGAACAGCTGATGAGAGGGGTGTTATGTAAACAAACATGTGTACCAACTGTTGGTGATGAAATATTTCATTTGTTGAAAACTAAATATATATATAATAGAATGATACTATATCTTGAAAACAAGAGCTAATATATAATATTTATGGTCATTTTCGGTTTTAACACGTGGAAATACATTAAAATCAGCTAATTTCAATCCCGAAACAAAAACTTTGTTGTTCAGTGTTATTGATCGTTTTCCTCGAATTCTTCCTTTTTATTCAGTTTTGTTATTTCATTTCAAAGATTTACTTTTTCATTTTGAGACGGTAGGACATTTTTATTTTTTGATTTGTTTTTCTATTAAAAATTTCTAGAAAATAATTTTTTATTTTTTATTACCCTTATAATAAAGTGTGACTTCCAAAGAAAAAAGAATATTTTCAAAAATACCCTATACAGTTCAGTAATTTCATAATATTGAAGTGATCCTTTAATTTTGTCTGGCAGTGTATATCTCATGTAGCACAGCATTTTTTGGGTACTCCACTTCTTAGAATTTTCCTTGAATAATATGCAAACATACTGATACAAAAAAGGTTCCATGTCTAGTAGAGACTTATGCAGTAGGGATATGTAAGAATAGGTTTCAGCAAAGTCTTATATAAAACCTTATCTTTGTTTCTCGTGTTTGTAGCTTTTACGGAATATGCTTTTGGATTGCATAGTACACTTGGTTTGCATGATCCTCTTGTTTATTTCAGCCAGGCTAAAGCATCATAGCATTACAAAAAAAATCTATTGAACCAATTTAATAATTATTAAAAGCAGTTTTTGTTTAGTTTTTTTTTTATTATAATATTTATGTTCTATAACATTCTTACAAAAATGCTAATTAATAAAATGATTTAAGGATTAATTTTTTTTTCTAGTTTTCTTTTCATAATTATTTATTAATTTGTTAATTTATTTTTAGGACATATGCAAGTGGGATAATTCAGGACTTGGCAGTGCTTTTACTGAATTTAACCTTATTATATATCGAGATTGTTTCCATCAGCAAGGTTATAGCAAGCACTCAAATTAATGAATTTGTGTAACTCAAAAATATATTTTATTTATAGAAAATTTCAAACATTCCATTAATTGTATTTTGTAGTTAGGGAGATAATTTGAAAATTTCTTATCTGGATTTTATATAATTCTTTTAAAGAGTTGAAGGAACAATGTAATTATTGTATAAAGATTTCATAATCAATCACTTTTCATCAGAACTATGTTTGGCCTTGATTTTAAAGGATTTTCTTGTACAGTTCTAAGGAAAGACCATAGTAGCTGGGCAATGAAAACTCTACTCACAGTATAATTTGAGAAGACTTTTCTAGCAGGTATATTTAGGATGTTTATTTAGATAGATATACCTACAATAGCATCGCCAAATAAATTTGGCCCTGCAATTAGTCCATTTTTGTTGAAATGCAAGTATAACAAAACATTCTGTTTTGGATTTCTTTTCAGTACTAGGTTTTTGCCAGTTTTACGATAATGACCTTAACTAATTTCAATAATAATTTATCAATACACATTAATTTTTTTTTTCAAAATAGTTAAAAAGTTTTTCCAGAAAAAGCTTTTATGTTATTTAAATGATGTAACCAACTCCTGTTTGACAGAATCAGTAACTTCTGTAGTTAAAAGAAAAGTCTTCCCCTTGCATCACTATTCCTTAGTATATCATCTTTATATTAGATCATACCTAGTATGATTTCTAATTGTTTTCTATTAAAATTTGTCAAATAAAATACATGTTTTAACAGTACTAGTGAGGTGAGGAGGGACTATGTAATAAATGTGTACCTTCATTCCCATCCGACCTAGTACAGTGTACTACATAAAAAAAAAGTATTAGGAAATATGTCTGAGCTTATTTAATAAGGCCATTATAGACTTTAAGTGATTTTCAGGACCAGAGAAGTAGTTCACTGATTCATGTATATTGTGAGTATTATAAATTCTGCATGAATTTCAGATGAAAAATTTTGGAAATATCTATTTTTATATTTTATTTTGATCTCATAGAAATATCTATAATACATTAAGTGTTACGAAGCTTCTATGAAACTAATTTTAATTTTTGATTTATTAATACCACAACAATATAACTATATAATCAATTAAAACATTTTTTTAAACCCTGTGAAACTTTTCGTTTGTTTAACATTTTAAATTTCATTAATTGTATTTTGTGGTTAGGAAGATTATTCTCCATTTTAATAGTTGCAAATAATTTGAAAATTTCTTATCTGAACATTATATAAGACTTTTAAAGAGTTTAACAAATTTAAAGAAGAAAAAACATGTGTCTATTAAAAGAAGAAACTTTATCAAGTTACAGCTTGATTAATATTAAGTTGTATTTACTTTATACACTTTTTTACATTTTCTACTTTACAGTAGTTTTTAATTTTAACTTCCAAACTAGAGACCAAAAGATGAATAAATTAATCATTTTAACTAAAAATAATTTGTTTACTACTGAATATAATACCCACTTCATATGAGTGAGCTAAAATTTTATACAATTTGATTATTTCAGATTTTGGCTCCATTTTGGAGTTTTTGGTCCCATTTTTTAAAAACCAAATAGCTCTGAAACTAAGTAAAGAAACTAATTCATTGTGTTCCCCATTTTAGCTGAGTGGACATTGACTAAACTGTAGTTTATTGAGTCTTAGCAATTTTTCCAACAAACTTAATTGTGTCATTGCCAACACTTTATGCTGTTAAAAATAGTAAACTTGTTGAGAGTTAAGAAGAAAAAGAGAGTACCATTTTTTTTTCTTTTTCTAGTATCAGTGAGACCTGTCTTGGTTGGTATATGTAGGTTAGGAAATAATAAACTGGTGTAAGAGTACAGAATATTTTATGGAGATTCTTCTAATTTTTTCAATTTTCTATTTAAAGGTATGATATTTTGTTGAATTTGACCAACTTTTTTCTTCTCTAATGAGAATGTGTTGTATGATAGTACATAAATACCTATTAACTCACTTAGGCTTAATCAGTACAAAAAAATGGATTTGATTTGGAGCAAGATCCTTTTCATTATTTGTATAAACTTATTTTGTTACATCACTTTTTTTTTGCCTGTAAAATGAACAAAAGAAATTCATGAAAACTTAAATTATATTTTGTGTGTGTGTATGTGTTTGAGTGTGTGAAAAATAACTGTAGCGTTTATTAAAAATATATATTTTTTGTATTTTTTTAAATATTAATTCTGTTATATTTTTTTATATATATGTGTTTAGTTGTAATAGAGAAAATTTAATTTTGT
>KZ807541.1:129198-163638 GCA_000696205.2 Oncopeltus fasciatus | reverse complement strand
GTTCTTATGTTGTGATGTATTTTTTGTAAATATATATATACATATATACATATTTATGTTAGTGTGTAGACAAAAAAATAATTTACTATTTGTTTAAAGAACAGTAGTGACAATTCTTAGTTCTTAAAAAGTCCTAAAGCAGGTATATGTGACTGTATATAGATCGACTATTTTGTGAATAGTATTAAGAATGCTTTTTCATAATCTTTACTAAAGATTTAATATAATGAATTTTAAGTCAGCACTTTTCAGATACATAGATTGTTTTGAATTTCTATTTTATTTTAAGCTGTAACTTTTCTTTCTATTGGTTTATTTATAGCCTTTGTATTATGTTTGTTAACACAGTTGGAACATGTTTTCCCAGCATGGTCTTTTTCTCTTTGTACATTTTACTATGTAATTGCAAATTGTTTTTCATTCTTAATTAATCATTCATATATTTTTGACTCTTGGATTTCATAGTTAAATTACATGTTTGTAGGTGTGGGCATTCTCTTTAATTTAAGAAATTTAAAAATTATAATAAATTTTCCTAGAAAAAAAACCTGTTATTTTGCTCATTATTAATTTAATAAATTGTCATTATAATATCATTTTATAAAGGCATGGGATTGGACATATGCAAGTGGGATANATAAGTAAAAGATTATAGATGTGTAAAAAATAGATTATAAGATGGAATATTGTTAATTATAGGTTGTTTTAAATAAGTTGCTGGAAAAAAAATTCCAAACATAATTAAAGATATTTAAAAAAAAATTAGTCATGTGCTTTATATAATTACATGTGCTTATATGATGGAGAGTTTCAAGAAAATCTCAATGAGACTCGCTTGTTTCTCTTTACCATAAAGTGTAACATATGAATTATGAAAAATATTTTTCAAACATTAAAAATTCTTAGTTTTTGAATTTATAAGTGACCTATAAATATTATAAATTATAAATATTATAAAATTCCTATACTCATTGATATTTTGTTATTTCAAATTTAAGTTCAAAATTAATTTTGATTTACATATATTATCTATAACTTATATTGAATAACTTTTTCAAATTTATTTATAGTATAACTTCTACTAGAAAACTCATTCATTAGCACTAACACCCTATTAGCATTTTTCTTTATTAGTAAATACTTCTTTCGATTCATCAAAAATCTTAGTACACATGCTGATTTGTACTCTAGAATCCTGAGTTTGGTTTATGAATTACCAAAAGTATTTTTTAATAAAATAAAAAAATATTACAATTTTCACAGAAAACTAGTATTTTTCTTTGAGTTGAAATTAAGCGCAAATTAGCAATAAATGTAAAAGTTTTTGGCCCTCTCAATTTTTGCATAAAATTTGCTTTCTCTTCTATAGTATCAAATTATTTATAGATCTCAGTTAATAACATGTATTTCATTATAATGTACGATAGTTGGTTTTGAATAAATTCCTAATTTTTTTTTTTTTTAAATATGTGACTAGAAAGTTTAAGGTGTATAATATCATTGCAGAGAAATGTGATCCAACTGAAAATTAAATTATTGTCAAATATGTATTTATTTTTGTTTAATTTATTTAAATTATTTTTTTTAAATTTATTTGTGCTAGTTCTGTATCATCTATACACTCTTGGGTGACAGTCTGGTTCTGTGCAGTTTTTATGATCATATAAAATTGAAAATAGATTATAATTATAAAAACAATACTTTTAAAGATAATTAGTAGTAGTGAAATACGTAATTACTCTTACCAATAAATATGTATGTATAAAAATTTAAAACAGTTTTGGTGCCAGAAACATTAATGTTTATTCATCCAAACAATTAAAATAATTAAAAACAATAATCCTTGTAATTTTTTTAAATAAAATTTTGTAATTTACTCTAATTTCCAATTTACACTAATTTGCAAGGAGTATTTTCTATTCTATCTCATTGTATATATAAATCATTCAATTTGAGGTAATTATCAACAAAATAGATTAATGTTTGGCTCATTAATTTTTATTTTTGCCTTAAACTTTGTTTGTTCTCAAAAGCCTAGTTCTCTATGTGTAATGAGTTGGAGAAGCAAAATGCAAACTGGAGAGAATCACTTCAACATTCTATGTCATTTCATTGAAATTGTTTTGTATTGTTCTCAGTTTATTTTTGATATAGTTTAATATATTTAAAATTCCATAATCCTGCCAAAGTCAATGATTATAGGTTTTTAAAACATTTTAACTTAACTCACTTATTTTTTTTTTTTAATTAAAATTATGAAGTCATTTTTCCTTGCTTTTTTAAACAATTTATTACAAATATTAAAAAAATATACAGTTATTATTTCTAATTCCACTATAAATAATTAAATTATAAACTATAATTGCATTCTTTTTTACAGCTTTCAGCAGTTCAAATGGTCTTAGTGTATTTCAGTGGTTTTTAATTTGGTATTGGGTTCTTTTCTTAATTAATTGAATTCTTTATAAGTTCTTGCCTGTTTAAATTACTCTTATTACTGAGAGGTAGCCTAGTATTTTCAACTTTATGAATTTCCACATTATTTATACCTCTAATAATGAATTCAATGTATTAGGTATATAACAGATTTAGTCTAAGTTTATTTTCAATCATATACCTTTCTGACGTAAAAAGCCAAAATATAAAGTTGCCATCTGCATATGAAATTATTTTAAACTAACTTTATGCTAAGGAGAGATCATTTATCTAGTTTAAAAATAAAAGAAGCTCAAGAATAAATCCCTAAGAAACTTCTTTGGTAATAGTGAGTGGCTCTTCTGTTGACATTTTTGTTTTCTTGGTGTTCTGGGCCCTGCCTCTCAAGTAAATTAATGGTTTACTATTCCTCTAACTTCATTAGAAGTCAACCTAATCAATATAATTTTGGTATCGAAAGCCTCAGTGGGGTCAGTAAATAAAGCAATAAATTTATATTTACAATCTAGCCTTCTTTTCATTTTATTGGTTGAACTCATTATGGCTTTAATCATTTACTTTTTTTAATCATTTTGACTGGACTAAAATTCACTAATCAGGTATTGATTTCCAGATTGTTTTATTAGCTTTGCATATATTACTTTTTCAAGTATTTTGGATTTTTTTTTTCCTTTTTGTTGTATGCAGGGAATTAATACCTGATAATGATATACCCCTGAGGCATTGTAAGTGGTTTCATTCTTCTTAACTCTATTTCTTTCAATGATACAGAATTATTATACTGCTATTCAAAATTGTACTTGTTGCAAAGAATTGTAATTATTTATAATCTCAAGCTTTGTCATAGGGTTCAGAAAAGGAAGGACATCTATTTATTTGTTTGTTTGTTTATTTTTCTGTATGTCTATTGTTTAAAAGATACTAACATTGAAGAATTGTATTTTTTTTTTAATTTACAAGTGTTTTATTATTATTTAAATGCTCCTTTTATTTTATAACATCTAAATTGTTGAATGTACCTTTTATGAATTGTGATAGAAAATTTAGTTTAGAGATTCCAGTACCTTTTAGCTAATTGCTTAAACTGTATACCATGGGCATTCCATCCTTAATTAGCGAAGGATCCTTTATTTTTGTAGAGATAGCTTTTATTAATATGGCTTAATAGTTTTTTATTCAAATATTGGTATGGAATTTTTTTGTAAAGGTTATTATTAAAGACATTATTCCATTCTTATTTGAGTAGTATAGATTTTTATCCATGATTTAATTCTAAATTATTTTTTGAGTTAAGTTATTTAATAAATCTTCTTTAAAATCTCTTATGTGCTCCAGTTTAATGCCAATGACTAGTTCATTGCCAGATGAAACCCATATCTAGTGTTTGTGTATACACATTCTGTATTTAGTCCTACATAGTCTTAAAAATGACCTGAGGTAGTACGTGCAAATATAAAGAAAATAAAAAGTAAATTAAATCAGAAGAAAATAACTCTCCAAAACAAATTTAAAAACATGGACAAGTGCTTAGCAAAATGTAAATGATATTTTATATGACAAGGAGGACTGAAAATTTAATGTTAAAAGGTTTAACCTGAATATGAGCCAGATAAAAATTAAAAAAAGACTCGAAACATCGATTAACTTATGAAAAATATACTAATAGAATGAAAAAAGCTCAAATGTCAGAATTATTATAAATTTGCATGTGATCCTTCCAATTCTCACCAATCACAAAAGATTAATATCCAATGTAGTGTTTTAATTACTTTATGTTTGTTTTGAATGAAAAACAGTCAATATCTCTATGATTGTTTAATAATACCTCTTCTTTAATTTAGTAAAAAACAGCTTCCAATCCAGGTTGTCACCAATTGTTACACCCCTTAAACTTCATAAATTTTACCTTCTCCAATTTTAAACTTCCAGTACCTATGAACCTCTGTTCAGTCATTCTTCTATTAAATCCTTCTTCCTCCTTAATGCCTTTCAGTGTGGAGTGACCTCTGTCCAAGCCTCCCTATCCTGAGCCTGTGCCCTCAAGGCATTCCAATTTTTCCTCTCTTTTCTCCGACTCTTGAGATGTTGTCAGTCCATAGAGTTCTAGGTCACACTCTGAGATGTTTTCCTGTTGGTCTGCCCTCAAAGTATTTCCTTGCGTCCCAGCCCTCATTCATCCAGCTGTGATGTCCAAACCATCTAAGTAGTCTCTTTTCAAGGCTATCCTTTAGGGAGACAACCCCTAGCTCCTCACACTCCTATTATTCTGGTTTGGCTCGCTACTTTAAGGAGGTGTCTAATTTCCACTCCAGTAACTCTGCTTAGGTGCTTGTCTATTGGTACCCAACTTTCACTTACACATAGGAGGATAAGTAGGTAAACAGCTTTAAAGATATGCAGCTTTTCATTTTTCTCCACCTCCCTTTTCCCTATAACTGTGTTGCAGAGGTGGTAGTAAATTGAATTTGTCTTAATTATCCTATTGAATATATCCTGGTCTACCTTTCCATTCCTGCTTATCATTGTTCCAGGGTAAGTGTATTCGTCCACCATTTCCTTTATTTTACCTTTGCAGCGCTCCTCAACCTATTCCTTTTTCTGGCCAATGTGCATTATTTTACTTTTTCTGGCATTAATAGCCATTCCTTTTCTTTCTAGCTCATTCTCACATTCAATTACAGCTTTCTATAGGCTCTCCTTAGTATAAGATATAAGGATAATGTCATCCGTAAATACCATAACTTGGGCAAGGATTGTCCTCATGTTCCATTTTCCCATTGTAGTATGGGCTGCCATACGTTTGCACATCTTCAAAATTTCATCCATGTATACGATGAATAGGTTTCTCATTTGCCAACGTTTTGGACTCTCCTCCGTCTAGCACTGAGGCCTGAAAGCACCTTGTTCCTCTTCCAAGTCGTCCTCCACTAGTTCTCTCAGCTTCTTTTCTAATATGGAAGTATAGAGCTTGCATACAACCTGGGATATACATATAGGTCTTTAATTCTCGCATTCACTCTCATTCCCCTTCTTGTGAATCAGGACAATTATGTTGTATTACCATTCCCCAGGGATAATTTTTTTCAGTAAATATCTTTTGAAAAAGATACTTCAATGCTTTCAGCAGCTCTGGCCCATCAAATTCAATTAATTCAGGGGTAATGCCTTCTGTTCCTTGTCTTGCCAGTGCTTTTTCGAGTCTTAATCTCTCCACCCCTGCTTCCACCTCCTCTTCCCATATCACCTCATCATATTCTCTTCGTATACCCTCTTTGAGAATTCTCTCCTCACCATCTCCAGAAAACAATTCTTTGTAGTGGTGCCTTCTTCTTTCCAAAGTATCTTTGTCCCCGGATCTCAATCTGCCTCCCTCGTCTTTTACACTTCTTATTGGTTTACTCGTCTTTTCTTTCAATACCTTGATCTTTTTCCAAAAAACCTTGACTTTTCATGATAATTTCTCTGTAATTGACTTGACCAAGTTGCTCCCAGCTCTTTCTTTTTGCCGTCCTTACTATAAGCTTAGATTCATTTCTCTTCCAAACATACAGATCCCAATTGGCCGGAGTCTTGTGTCTGTTGTTTTCCTTCCATGATGCTTTTTTTCTTGCCACTGAAGCCTTCACCCTGTCATTCCACCAATTGGATCTTTTATGTATAGCTGAAACATAAGCAATCCTGCAAGTAGAAGTAGCGGCCTCCAGTATGGCTTTCTTCATTCTCGGCCATGTTTGATCTACATTTCCATCCATAATGGTGTCTTAGTGTTTAGAATCCAATAGGTCTAATTGTTTGTTTCTGGAAAAAGCCCTCTTTATATTGCAGAAATTGTTATTATGAAATGAACTAGTTTGCAGCAGTTACTAGTGCTCCAGTCATTGACCTAAAATTATTTTAAGTATTATTGTTATAATTATTATTAATTATTTAACTGAGTATTTTGGTATAATTCTACCCAATTTCTCTCACAACTAGTTAGCAAATACATTTGCTTCCCTTTGTGAAAAATAGTAACCCCTATTGCTGGCTTTAGCTATCAAATATTTGCCACCTACTTAATGCTAAGCTAAGTAGGAACATAAGTTTATTGCAGTGAAACTTGCTTAAGTTCAAGTATGCTCTATTTTAATTAACCACCAAAGAAGTTTCCTTTGTTTTAGCTGTTCTTATGTTGTGATGTATCTTAGTTGGACAAGCCTTATTAAGGGACTAGTGAGTTCAGCGATACTTTGAAAGATTTTCAACACTTCAAAGCCATCAGAGGCATATCAGTAATTTCTTAAATTCACTATTCTGTGGCATTGGGTTACAGAGAATCCTGTTACTTACTTCTTAGAGAACCTAAATTGAGCTTCTCTAAGAAAAAAGTTTTTAAAAGTTACTTTATTTATATTGTAAATCAAGATTTTTTAGTCTAATTCAAGATTTGTGATAAGTTGTACAACTTTAAATTAGTTAGACCGTTATAACTAACTAAGTCTCCAACAAACTTAAGAAATTATCTTTAATATGTTTTAACCTTAATCCTTATTGGATAGAAGTACTCCAAGACTGTGCTAGTTTGAATTAACTATCTCTTTCACATAAGTTAATCAGCAACTAAAAACAATACTGCTGATATATAATAATTTGGAAGTAATTTGTCTTATCAATTTGAGGGATACAACACAACCACACTTTACTGACCTATGAACCATGAAATAACAATACAATAGTAACATTCATTATGTTAAAAAATATGAATGTACTATAGACAAAGAAAAATGAGCAGTAGCAATAGTAAATTATTCCGTTAGTTTAAAAAAAAAAAGGTAACATTCACTCACAAAAGTCAGGTATGGGTAAATATATTTCCACAGAAGTTGTTATTAAGGAAGGATTAGGATTTCCAAAATCTGACTCTAACTATGATAGGGGAATCAACTACAATTTAAGCTTTCTTTGGCTGAACCTTAATGATCACTCATGACTTACTTGCTACCAGCTATGTAATTAGATAATTACATTTTATCTGTTTCATATTGAATGATTCATATCTTGAAAGTCTGTTTAAAAATACAAATGAAATTCCTTTGCATTCCTGTCAATTCTTTGTCTCTTATTATTTTTCTGTGTTAAAATTATTTTTCTACTCTACTATTGAACTGTTAAATTAAATTAAAGTGTGTGTATATTTAAATTATTGATTTAATTTAGCTGTGGTATATTTGTACAAATGTATATCTATAAATGTTATATTTTCAATGTTATTTTATTGATACTCATCACTTGTGAGCTTTTTATTGTGAAAAATATAACCATTTAATTGTCTTTATTTTGATAATCAACACTATTTCCCTCCCACTTTATGTAATGGCTTTGCTCTGAGAAAGAATATCAACTTTTCTCTCAGCTATTCATCATTCTTTAGTTTATATTATATGTTTTAGTTAAACATGCAATGATAAGTTAATATATGACCTTTAAAAAAAAGAAAATCAAAGTAGGAGTAAAGAATTCATGCTCAGCTATTGATTTATTAAGGTTCATATTTCATAATAATGATTTCATAATTTTAATATGCTACCGAAAACCCCTCTCATCCTAATAGCCTCTTAGCTCTTTTGCAGATGGCAAACCGATCCTCTCCTTCCATTATGATTCCAAAACTGCTTTTAGTATTTTACAAAACCACCTGCAGCTAATGGAGAATTAAAATAAATGAGTCCAAATGCATATAGGTAAATTTTCAACTAAGAAAAGATTCTCCTAATAATGTTAAGTACAATAACATCCCTATACCCCCTCTCCAATTCAGCTCGTTGTCTTGGGTCCACGTTCCACCTTGACTCACGACTAAACTGAAGGGTACATATTGAAATCAAGCGACAAAAACTCAATAGATGCCATTCTTTTACAGACTTATAAACAGGTGCTCACAGCTTACAATAGAAAACTAACCGACTCTCACTACAAGTCCAACTAATACAATCCTTTCAGTTCAAAATTCTAAGAATAATTACTAACACGACTCTACCCTTTAACAGGACTTTAATATTCCTTACATCCAAGATCTTATCTCCACCCACTCTTCCATAGTAAACTCCGATTTCATCCTAATCCATAAGCCCAATCCCTATCATTGGACTTCAATCTTTATAACCTCCCCATTGATTAAAATGGAGATGGCCTTGCAACCTAGTGGGCCTTAATGCATAAAATTAATTAGGAATGGGGTCAATGATGTTTATTTTTTTTAATATTCATTTATTTTTTGTATGTTGACTTTTATATTGTATTTATCACTCTGTCAACAAATTGCAAGATGTTTATTAATAGACTGTAATAAATAAATATTCATTAATTAAAAAAAAAATTCAATATAATTATAGTCGGGAAAGGTATACTTCAGAGAAAGCCATTATCTAAACTTATTTTCTCAGCTAAGTTAATTTTTTCTATTTAAATTACTGTATCATATATAAAGTTATGTTTAACTTAGCATAAAAAGAGTCATAGAAATTCTAGATTTCAACAAGAGATGCAGAAAGGGATTGGGAGAAGAATTCTTCAACCCTTTTCCACCATACATTTGTTGTCTTTTCTTTTTTGACTTGTTTATTTATTCTTCCTTATTACAAATTTGTAAACTGCTCTTAAAGCTTGATTGCCAGAACTTCATTGAGACTTACCAAAGCATATACCTCATGCTAATTTATTATGAATTTTGCTTTCCCTTTAATGTTAGTCAACATTCAATAACCACATTGTTTAGAATAATATGTATGTTGTTTACTCTCTGAAAAAGAGTGATCAAAAAGTGTGAAATTAGAATGTATATTGTTAGAATAACCATTTTATAAAAATAATTTTGATTTAGTGTTGCCAGTGGGCCATAAAATAAAATACTTCTCGGAGGTTATCTCTGAGATATTTTGAACCAACATCATTGCCTTGTTCCTTGGATCCATACTTCTGAATATTGGAAAGAGGTGTCTGAAGAACTTTTCATCATCATCTTCTTCTTAGAGAGCTCGGTCCGGTCTGCGCTCGTGACAACACATGTTGAAAATCACCTGCGCTAATCAGCTAAGACTATTATAAATTTATTAACCTTTCTCACTATCCTAGTTATAAGCTATTCAAAATTAGTAAATAGTGTAAATATTTCCACTAAGTAAACCACAGTTGGTTGTGGGTCTATTTCTAAGCTGATTTACGGTCTAAAACCCCTAACAAAAGGTTTGAATGAACCTCCAGATCTAAATTCACCTGTTAACAAAAGAAAAAGGGTCCTTAAATTTAACAACTATCCCCAACTAGGAAGTGAAAATGTAATCAAAGACAACAATAATAAATTTCTAATAATTAAAAGGACTGATAAATAAAGTTTCTCCATTTTTAATACATAAAATAATAAAATTTTCAGCAGGAGAACCAAAAAATGTTAAAAATTAAGAGATGGGACTATCTTAATAGAAACAAACACTAAAACCCAATCTGAAAAACTGTTGAGTTTGAAAAATATAGGTAACAAAATCCCAGTTGTTGTAATCCCCCACGATAAACTTAATGAAGCTAAAGGAATTATTTACTACCCAGACGAATTGAATGAGGAGTCAATATTAGAGGAGTTAAAAGATCAAAACATGAAAATGGTTAAACAAATAATTACAAAAAAATATGGTGGGGAGAAAAAAACTCACATGTACATACTATCATTTAGCTTGCCTAATTTACCTGAAATAGTAACAGTAGGATTTTATAAACTTAAAACTCGCCTTTATGTACCTAAACCATTGAGATGTATAACCTGTCTTAAATTTGGACACTTAGCTGAAAAATGTAATAAAAATCCAATATGTTCTCAATGTACAGAAGACCGACATACCGGGACTGCTTGCCAAGTAATATCTTCTAAATGTGTGAATTGTTCAGATCATCATAATAGCTTTGACACTACCTGCCCCCGATTTTTGGAAGAGAAGGGAATTAAAACTCTTCAGTATAAAAATAAACTTCCTTACAATGTTGCTAGACGCCAGTATTTTGAACAGAATCCCTCTTTATTAAATAGATCATTTACTGAAACACTTAAAAGGAAAAAATAATATAAAGATGCAGGATGTCCAACAGAAACCACATTTATTAAAGACACTTTTACTAACGTAAACAGTGTTAACCTGGGTAACCTATAAATGAAACATGTAGAACTCAGGCCTCTCAAGCCTGCACTGGCTCTTATCAACAGGGTTCCGCCCTCCCTCTCTGGGGAGTGAGTGGGGACTCATTCCCTCTCCTACTCCAGCCGCCCTCTCCTCTAAATCCTCCACTATATCCCTGCCTCCTTATCTCCCTAGCTTGCCTCTCGCACCAGTCCCAACTAAACGTCCCACAGATTCATCAAAATCTCAAAGACCAGATGATAAAACTATAAAAAAGAGAAGGAGTAGAAAAAACAGAATTCAGGAAGATATAGACATGGACTCCTGCTAATTTTCTAATATGAAACTTGAAAAAATTGTTCTCCATTCTTTTAAATATATTGGTATCCTAAGCTCTGCAATAATTCCAGGCCCCCTAGAGTTGTCGAAAAGTTTATTATTATCTAATAATATGTATAGCTTTATCCTCACCTACTTATATGGCCTTATTTATTACATATGTTTTAAACATATTTGCTATAGGCTTTCTACACACATATATTATCATATATGTTCATTATGTAGTATTTATTTAATTATTTATGTATATTTATAACTACATCTCTCCGTTAACAGTTCTAATCTCACCTATTATTATTGTTGCTGGTACTCCACTCTCAATCACATATATATTATAAATCTTATACATACTTCACATGTAATTTCACAATTTATCAATATCTTTCAAATCAATGCAGCTGGAAAACAAAATCTAAGCAACCATGGCGATCATTTCTTGGAACTGTAATGGTATTCAGACTCAGTTTGAGGAACTAAAAATCTTATTAAACGATATAAATCCAGCAGTCATATGCATCCAGGAAACGCACTTGAAACCTTTTAAAAACTTCTCTCTCAAAGATTTCAATATTCACAGAAAAGACAAATTCACTAATAACAAAGCCTGTGGAGGTGTTCTCACCGCAGTTTTAAACTATCATCACTCCGAGTTCATTAATATAAATACAGATCTTCAGGCCGTTGTCACTCGAGTTCATGTCTCACCCCCTATTACAATTTGTAATGTATACTTGCCTCCTACTGAACCAATAGATGAATCTGCCCTAGTCCGACTAATAGATGCACTACAGCCACCATACATTATAACAGGCAACTTAATAGCTCACACCGTGCTTGGTCACCCTCAGCGACCAACTCTAGAGGCAAACTTATAAAATGTATCATTGATTCTTCTGACAGCATACTTCTCAACAAAGGTAACACAACATACATCAGCCCAGCCTATGGTACCGAAAGCGCTATAGACCTCACCATCTGTTCACCAAGCCTTGCAACTGCATATTTTTGGAAAGAAGGATCTCAGTAATATGGTAGCGACTATTTCCCCACTATTCTGCTCCCAACCAAATCCGTACCATCTATCGAAAAATACCCTTAATGGATAATTGAGAAAGCAGACTGGGGAACGTTCTCTGACGTCTTACAAATCCCCATCGACGAGTCACAGGATGTCCCGACCAACCAAGCTCATTTATTTGTGAAAAAAATCATTTCAGCTGCAGAAATATCCATCCCAAAGACTAAAGGCATGCCAACAAAAAACTACACCCCGTGGTTTGACGACGAATGTCGCCAAGCCCTCAAGGCCAAGAATAAAGCACTCAACACATTTCAAAAGAACCCTACTGCTCAGAACCTATTAAAATATAAGAAAGAAAATTCCAAAACAAGAAGGCTTATAAAATCTAAAAAGAGACAATCCTGGATAGCATATGTTGAATCAATCAACTCAAACACGCCGTTAAGGTAAATATGGGAAAAAATTCATTCCATATCAGGTTCCAAACACATTGATACTCCTGTCCTAAAACATCAAAACATTTGTTGAGCATTTTTCTGAGATCCCAAGCTCCCTCGTTGATCCAATTGAAGAAGCAAATTTTAACTCGATTATAATAGCCCAATAACACTTATCGAACTCAACTCTGCAATTAATGACCTTAAAAACTCCTCCCCCGGACCAGACGATATTCACAATATGATGTTAAAAAACTCCCTCTACAATACAAAACAACTCTCCTACACATCTTAAATAGAATATGGGACACTAGTATCATCCCTAACGACTGGCTAGAAACAATAGTTATCCCAGTTTTAAATCCCAGCAAAGACAAACTTATAATCGGAAATTACAGACCAATATCTCTCTCCAGCTGCCTATGCAAACTACTTGAAAAAATAATCAACAAACGGCTCCTATGGACACTAGAAAAAACCAACCTCTTAACACCTGCCCAATGCGGTTTCAGAAAAGACAGATCAACTATGGACCACCTGGTTACCTTAGAAGCGGACGTGCTAAACACTTTCATAGAGAAAAAAGAAGCAATTGGCATCTTCTTTGACTTCGAAAAGGCATACGACACGATTAGACGAAGCCAAAAACTGAATGGGGCTTTTGTGGACGACTGCCGAACTTCATAAAGTCCTTCCTTTCTCTGCGCTTCATCAGAGTCCGCATTGGAAACAAACTCTCGAGAGGAAGACCCTTACATAACGGTGTTCCACAAGGAAGTGTTCTTAGCTGTGTCCTCTTTTCAATAGCTATCAATTCTATAGTCTCCCATATTCCATCGCCTATTAAAGCCTCCTTATTCGTTGATGACCTTAAAATATACATCCGCTTCACAAACATTGATTGGGCTACTAGGCTCCTTCAAAGTACAATTAACAAGCTTAGCAACTGGGCCAAATCAAGCAATCTTAGGTTCTCAGCAAACAAAACAAAATGCATCCTGTTCTCCAAAGAAAGGAATCCTAGCCCTCCTCCTATATTAATTCTCAACGGTCAAAATATTACTTTTACAAATGAAACCAAATTTCTAGGAGTTGCGGTTGATTAAAGATTATCATGGCTAAGCCATATCAAAAACGTTAAAGAGGAATGCTGCAAAAGATTAAACCTTCTAAAAGTTCTTTCAAAAACATCATGGGGAGCAGATAGAAAATCTCTCCTCAATGTATTAAAAAGCCTCATAATATCTAAAATAGACAATGGTAGCATGATCTACTCCTCAGCTAGACAAACCCATCTCATGTACCACTCGGGAATCCGCCTAGCTACAGGCGCCTTCAGGACCAGTCCAATCATGAGCCTCTACTCCGAATCTGGAGTACCTCCACTTTTCATTCGCCGAAAACTGCTATCCAGCTCCTACTTAGCTAAATAACTTTACCAACCAACGAACCTAGCTTACAACTACATATTCGAACCAAATATCTTACATTATATCAACAAAACCCACAATGCCCAGCCCCATTAGCAATCCGCCAGAGAAGCATGATCTCCTCTGTCCCAACAGTAAACATACAGGAATACGAAACTGAAGGACCCCCGTGGAAAAGAAAAATCCCCACAATTGACCTACGATTAACAAATCTCAACAAAAATTACACCACAAGCAAAAAACTAGGAAAAGTATATGAAGTTATACAAGCTTAATCAAATAAAGAATTTTTCTTCACAGATGGCTCAAAACAAGAGGACAATTTAGGCCTAGCAGTAGTCTTTAAAGTATACTAAAATACTGCAAAAACTTCCACCTATGGCTTCAATATTCACGGCTGAAATGCAAGCACTATGCCTAGCTCTCTATCATGCCATTACATCAGACGAAAAAGACTTTATCATATGCTCCGACTCGCTCTCTTCTCTAAAAAGTATAAAAAATAATAAAAATCAAGGTCTCCTACAAAAAAAATTCTTTCATTATATTCGCACCCTTGAACAGCAGGACAAAACAATAACACTCCTGTGGGTTCCATCACACTCAGGTATAAGGGGAAACGAGATGGCTGATAATGCAGCTAAAGAAGCAGCCCTTAAGGACACCCCACCCACAAACATTGTAGAACCCAAAGATGTCAAGACTTGGCTTAAAAGAAAAACTTATTTGGACTGGGACACTCTCTGGAAGTCCGAATCGACCAACATTAAACTGCGAAGAATTAAGAACACCACCAAGGAGTGGTCCACATCGAACCGAGAGAACAGAAGAGAAGAAGTCGCACTAACCAGACTGAGAATAGGTCACACCAATCTTACCCACATGCATCTAATCACTAAAGATCAACCGCCAATATGCCCTAAATGTAGCTCTCAAATGAGCATTCAACATTTCATCTATGAATGCCCATATTACACTAATCTATTTACATGCAAAAACCACCCAAGACATCTGTCGGCATCCCTGGCAAACCATGAATCCAATGTAGGCAAACTTATGTGCATTTTAAGAGAAACAGGCATATATGAAAAAATTTAATTAACCCAACAGTCAGGGCGTAATAACCATGATGTTGATTACCCTATAACCTGATCCTAATCATAATCCTAAAATACTTTTCTCTGAAAATGTATTAAATAGAACATTTCTGTGACACTCTTCTTCTTCTTTTTTTTTTTTTTTTAATAAATTTAATACATGAAAAAACTATAAAATATACTCGTATCATTGAGAAGGGTGTGGAGGAAAAATACAATTTAGCAAAATTCAGGTGCAAAATTAAAAAATAGATTTTTATCTTATTTTTTATTAATGTTAATGTAATACAGAATTAAATACTAACATTAATTTTATATTACCACTTTACCATCATTACATTTATCATTTTTTGTTATTTTGAACAAGATATATGTGGGTGGAACTATGACTATACTACTACTTCATAAATGCCCTATGAGTGACACAGTTCAGTAGTTCACAATAAAATTCAAAATGTAAGATTTTTCTGGGGATAGAGTTGGATAAGTTTTGAAATAAATCTTCACTTGCGAATGGACAGGACAAAGTATATTTCTAAGGAAGGCATAAAAAGAAATATACATTTTTTTGCTCAATAAATCAAGGAATATATTTTATATTTTAGATTCTCTCAAAAACAATATGGTATGATACAAGTTTTAGTAAAATTAAAATATACAGAGTACTTCTTAGAAGATTTTTTTTTACAAGAATAAATATATTTATTTTCACTTCCTTGAATGGTTGGTGTTTTAAGTTTAAAGTTCCAAGTAATATTTTATTTGGATATTTGTATGATGTGGGTGTGTTTTTACATATATATAGAGTAGTAGTAGAGTACAATATAAAAATGTATATTGACTAACTTTGTTTAACTTGTGAATTTCAAGACAACTTCACGCTTTAGGACCAAAATACACAAATCCCTTTCTTACATAAATCTTTCAGTCTAATTTGAAATGTAGGTCATACATAAACATTGACTTACTTTAAATAAATTGGCTTAATATATAGCTAAATTTACGTAATACTGTTTTACAAAAATAATCCTAAAATAAATATTCATTGGTCTACCAGAGAAGGTACTTAACTTAAATTCAAATTTTAAATTAAATATTAATATTTACATTGAGTAATGATATATTTCACTTAGTACAATAAACTTCTATTGTCGAAGATTCCATTTAAGTCATACAATTTTTTTTTTTTTTTTAATCTCTTTCATTGTAGTAGATTTAATTAGGCATTAGTTAAAATTAGCTAATTTTTATTTTACAGAATAATTATGATCTTCGATTTGTTAGGTACTCAAAATGTACGTATGCAAGTAAAAAAATCTAGTCTAACTCTACATATCTGCCTACACAGCACATAATTTGTAGCCTTACTTTTCATTAAGCCTCAGAAATTTTTTAAATATTTTATTACGATAGTTGAAGATACTATATAATCTCCAGATTGTAGTTGGTTAAAATTACAAAATTAAAAAAAAAATTGCTACCATAGATGGATTTTGACTCATTTCTTCTGAACTAACTTGTATTCCTCCATAATGTAACTTCTCTTAGTGATCTCCCTACCCCCTGCCGTCTATTATATTTAATTCATATAAAATATAAATAGGAAGATACATTTTTTATTACCTTATTAAAACTCATATTTAAAGAAATGGTTTGTGTTTTATAGTAACTAAAACTTTTTTCTTGAAATTACACTTATTTTCATAAGAAAATATTTAATTTTAATAAGTAAACAGTGTAATTGCTAATTTTAATATAATTTTGAAAATTAAATCATTGTTGAAATTGAACTCAAATAAAACTGAATTGATAATGGTCCGCACTACATTACTCCATAATATTGCTTTATGAAATCAGAAGCTCTTTCTGCAATCATTATGGTTGGACTGTTTGTGTTACCACTTGTGACTTGTGGCATTACAGATGCATCTACAACTCTTAAGTTGGTAATTCCATGAACTCTTAACCTTGCATCTACAACTGCAGTTGGATCTGAGTCAGGGCCCATTTTACAGGTACCAACAGGATGATAAATTGTCACTGAGTATTGATTCAACAAGCAAAGAATAAATTCATCAGACATTACAGTATAATTAGAACAAAGAGTGTAACCCTGCGCTAAAAATTGAGATCCAGTACCTTGAATTGAGTTTGTTTGCACTAATTGTGATATAAATTTAATTGCTCTAAAACTTTGCTGGATATCTCTGGGCTGAGAAAAATACTTGGGGTCAATAAGAGGTTGTGAAAGAGGATTAGTATTTCTTAGCCTCACTGTACCTCTGCTAATCGGGTGTAAATTAAATGCACCAGCTGCCCAAAGTGACTGATTTTGATTAAATGGTATAAAACTACTGAAAAGAATTTCTGTGTCAGGTACTGGTGAATTCCTAGTTGGATCAACATTAACAAAAGCTGTAACTTCAACTCCTATAAATGATGTTAAAGGACCTTCTCCGTTTTTGGCATAATCAAGAATCGCTGAGAAATTTTTGTAAGAAGACCTCCAATTAAGGGTTATATTTGGTGGCCCTGTGAACACTAGTGGTACAGCAACATGATCATGAAGATTATCACCCACTCTGAGATCTTTTATTGTGGGAATACCAATTTCCTGAAGATGTTCAGCAGGTCCAACGCCAGATAACATTAAGAGTTGTGGAGTGTTAATTGTTCCAGCTGACAGTATAACTTCCTTCCTAACAGAAATTGTAATATTTTGTCCATCTCTGATTAATTGAATACCTGTGGTTATTCTGGTTTGAGGATCAATTATAATTTTAATGACTTGTGAACGCATTGAAATATGAAGATTAGTCCTATTTCTTATTGGATTTAGAAAAGCTTTTCCAGTACTACATCTACTTCCGTTTCTCACTACTCCATTTGATATCATGAAACCTAATTGTGTTGGACCATTTATATCAAGATTTGGATATCCCATTTCAGCCCCAGCTTGTACATAAACATTGGCCATAGGAGTCAAGAAATTTGACTTGTTGACTGTCTGGTAACCACCTCTTCCATGGTAAGGTGACTCTGCAAGAATTGGGTCCTGATTATCTTCTGACTTTAGAAAATAAGGAAAAACCTCATTAAAGCTCCAGCCAGGGTTTCCCATCTCTGCCCAGTTGTCATAATCAGCTGGATTTCCTCGAACATACACAAAATCATTAAGAGTACTTGATCCACCTATACCATGTCCTCTAGGCCAAGTGCAAACTCCTCCAGTAGCTGAAAATATAATTTGCATAAAATAATTTAATATAAATTTTGCACATAAAATCATTCAAGATAATTATTACTCTAGATTATTATTTAATTAGTTGTAGTAAATAAAAACCATATTAACTATGTATGAATTGTTTATGCATTAAAATTCCCCTTTTCTGATAAATGCTCTGTTCTTGAATTACCTTCTCCAGAATAACCTTATGAATCAAGTAAGAAATAAAATTTTCTACTACTTTTAAATCTTTAATCTAATAAAGATCCCCCCCAAAAAATCTTACTCTCCTTCAATAATGCCCCCCCCCCTCCTCTTATTTTTAGGAGATTGAGTGGAGTTTGAATATGTGAAGAAAGATATTATATGTAACAAAAAAATTGTATCCATCCCTGATTAATTGAATCCCTGTCGCTATTCTAGTTTGAGAATCAACTATAATTATAATTAAAATAATTTTATTGTTGGAAAACAACTGAGAGCATTAAAAGATCAAATAATGCCCCCCCCCCTCATATACTACATAAATGTAAGTTTGTGAAGTATGTTCCTCATAATATAATCATTGACTTTATAGTTCTTTACTAAACATGAACATAAGTAGTAATCTAGAAGTAGATTTGTAAATGTACTATTAATAACTTACACAGTTTTTAATCTCAAAAATGAGATTCAATTCTTAAAAGCAGTGTTATAAAACATTTCCAACTCAATTTATATTTACAAATTAAATGAACTCATTAAAAATTCCATGATAGACAATTCCCTGAAAAAATTATCTAGAATATTTTATTGAGAGCTCTATGGCTACATAAGGCCTAGTGAGCTATGATGCTCTTATAACACCCCCTGCTTTCATTTAAGATAATTCATATAAACAATTTAACAGAAACAAGTTCTAAATTCATGGCTCTTATCATTCTCCAACAATAGAGATTCAGGAGTTTAGCATACAGAACCGGTTAGAAAGCTTTGTAATAACTTTTCTGCTTATTAAAAATCATAAAATATGTAAAACTTACATTGACATGCATATTGTTGTGGAATAGTAGTATAATTCCAATCAAAATCTGAATTCCACAGATTATAGTTCAAGATTGGTGTATCAGTGATAACCGTTTCAGGCCCACCCGCTTCCAGGAGTAGAATATTCCAGTTTTGCACTTCAGTAAGCCTATTGGCCAATACATTACCTACAGGAAAAAAAATTTAGACATTAATATTTAGATTGGAATAATTTTATTTCCTTCACAAAGCAAAGAGAGACTACTTGCCCTGTTTCATTACGCAAATGAAACAGGGCAAGTAGTCTTTCACAGGTTTTGAATCAGACACTAGGACTTGTCATACATACTGGAGACAACTCATGAGTTGTTTGTTAGGTAACTGAATTGCAATTACGATGCTTAGCAATTGATGCAGTTTCTAGGAATTATATTTCATATGACTTTGTAACAGTAATTAAGTTTCTACTGGAACTCTACCAGAGTTGTAGATTGTGTATTTTTTCCTACATTCATTTAGTTATTATGTATACTTAATAAAAATCCATTATAACTGGCTTGGAGAAAATATGAACAAAAAAAGTTGCAAAGAAATATTTTAGAATAGTTTCCAACTGCTAATTAAAAGATGCAATCAAATATCCAATATATTCTTCCAAGTTCAAAGCATATTTGTAATATCCTAATTTTAAAAAGGATACAAAATTTTACAAATTAATATGTTTTAATGTTTCACATTAAAGCTTAAATGTTTTAATACAAGATAATTAAGTATTTCTCTTAATAGACAAAATAGACAAAAAAAATGACTTTTTTTAAAATGAAAAAATGGATTTTTCTTTATTTTGGGAATAAGTAACTTTGGAACTGGAAAAAATGTTTGACAGGTTTATTTAGAAGGAGGGCTAATGGTTTTTAGAATGTTGAAAATCTTTGAATAAGTTAAAGAAATTTGTTCTATGAATGAACAAATTTCTTCAACTTATTCAAATATTTTCAACATTTTAAAAACCATTAGCTCTCCTTCTAAATAAACCAGTCAAACATTTTTCCCAGTTCCAAATTTACTTAAAGACTTAAAGGACGTCCTCCCTCGTCTTCATGATAGGCAGGTGAGGTCAATTACTGTTTAATTTTTCAATAATTTTTTTTTAAATAGGTTGTTGTCTGCAAGTTTTTAAATTCTCTTACATAGCATTCTACATTCATTCTTTTGATATCACATTACATTATGGCAATTCTATATTATAATATTGTAAATTATTATTGTATTCTCATGACATTGTATTTCTACAGCCCTGAAGATGGCTTACAATGTAAGCCGAAACAGCAGATAATCTTTTTAAAATAAATACACTTTTTTTTAAATTTGTATTTTTTTTTTGGGATCTACCTTGACCGAACCCCAACTAAAATCATCAAATAATAATATCTACAGTCAAAAAACTCTCCATTTGAATAAAACTTTATTGCATTATTATTTGAGCCTTTTGTTTCATTGTCGTGAGACCTGATAGCATGAACACACAAAAATTAATAAAGATTTTAAAGCTGACAGAAATTGAGAATTTTGAATGGTTAAAAGTTTTAAACACATACTCCATAATTAAAAAGATAAATTTAACAGCAACAATGCAATTTTTTTGCTCCAACAGAACTAAAATCAAGTCTACTGGCCACTTTTCTGATACACTACCTACTGTTCTCTGACCACTTTGCTGATACACTAACTATTGTGCTTCACTGCAATTGGTAGCTTGTCTGAGCAAGGTCAGGAGTTCCACTTGATTTGGTTCAATCATGGGTTCGGTTCCTACCATGATGGATTTTTTTTTTTTTTTTCAATTGAAATAATTATTATTTAAACAATTCATTGAAATAAGGCTTCAAAGTAATAATTTTAAAATAATTGATTGAATTAAAATTGTAATGGATGATGAAGACAATAGTGTGAGCTAAGTTTGTGTCAATTTTTGAACCATAATCAAGTTTTTGTCCATTATAAGAAATTGTTTATTTTTCTACTAAGAGAAAGATATTTTTTATTTTTGTTAACATTGCAATCCAAAATCTTTGGTGAAACAGTGTTATCATCATAACCACTCTTAATTCTCCTGACTCTTTCTGGTTACAGTCTTCAATATATCTCTTAAATTCATATTTCCTTTAAAAAAAAAAAAGAAAAAATAAGAAAAATTTAATAACAGATTTTACACCTATTAAGTTCAAACATTATTTCCATAACAATAACTATATTAACAATTTTTCAATTTGGTATTCCCCTTATTCCTTCCTATTGATTAATTTCAGCTATTAAGAAATTCATGCTCAAGAGATAATGCCCAAAGATGCTCAAATAGTGAATTTATTATTTCTATTTTGAAAATTGTTGTTACTTAAGCACATAATGATATATGTAACATTTCCTTAAGGGAATTCTACTAAAAATATGAATTTGTCCAGCAGATAATGGATCATCCTTGGAATCACAATGGATTGTCCTTGAAAACAAAGCTAAACAAAGCTTATCATTAGAAACCATAATAATTTCAAGAAGCTTTTCTCAAATGAAAATTATAGCTCACATGAATTCAATTGTTTGAGCTTATGTTGTTTATTTAGCTTATGGATAGAAAAAAATACTGAAATGATGAAACCCTGAAAAAGCCTAACTAATCAGATTGAGTAAAGGGTGGGTTTGATCAGATTTATGTGGGTATATAATCCTTATACATACCCTTAATACATATATTTGCTCAAACTTTTTTTTTTCTCAACTCAAGAATATACAAAGCAGAAAAATTATTTATATAATCTTTATAAGCAGAATATACTCCTTAAAATTCTTCTACAATGTTTTACTGTTATTACACAAAAAGATGCATACTTAATAATTGAAATCATTGTAAGATTTAGTTTTAATGCTATGTACCAATATAATATTAATATATTGGTATAATAATATACTAATTATTAATACTAGTTCTTACAAGATTTTGATTAAATAGATTTGTTTAATTTAGTGTAAAAACAGAATTTAAGGAGTTTTCCTTTGCATATTCAGTTAATAAAAAAAAAAAAAAAGTAGCAAATATACACACACATAAAAGGATATACAAAACTCATATTTTGTTTTTATAAAATTATGCATGCCTCATAATAAAAACATTGTAATAAATAGTAATAATAATTTATATATATATTCCCTAATAATTCTTCTTTAATATTAAAGAATTATTTCAAAATAATTTTAATACCTGCAGAACCGGCTCCAACAATGATGAAGTCATATTCAGGTAATAGATCTAGTAGAGGAATGTTGATTGGCTTTAAATTTGGATCTACTTCTGGGTAATTGAATAATGCCACAGATGCTGTTAAAAGAGTTGAGAAAAGCTGGAAATTCTGGTTGACTCCACTGGATCCATTGTCCATTTTTGAAATAAAAAAAGTTTTTTTACTGTAGCTAGAGAAAGAAATGTATGACTAAAAGGTTTTTATGTAGTCAACAAGAGTATTTAAACTAAATGGGTTAATTTATGAATCTTTTAGATAATACAAGAAACCATTGAGCAATAAAGTTGTTTTAATGAGCTATTTTACCACAAACACTCATATTTGAAGGCCCAGAACTTACGTAAAACACTAATTTTATAGTCATTTTTAATATTATATTTGAAGATTAACACACATTTTAGGGCCTCTATTTTCTTTAAACTTTCCTTTAAAGTAAACATATTAAAAAAGTAACAAAATGTGTATTCCATTTTCTTCTTCTTTTTATTTATTTACTTTAAATTAAGAACTAAAATTATTGCATTGTTATGTCTGTTTTGAAATTTATACATTTATAAATAAAGTATCAAACAGCTTTTAATTTGAACTATATTTTAATATTAGTAGCTTTCTGAATTGATTTTTAAAAAAGTAATAAAACATTAACTAATATAAAATGGAATATAATTAACTAATTTCATTATTATTGGTTTTTCAATGCTTTGGTCATATAAAATAAACTTCTTTGCCATCTGGTCATGTTCTCTTGCAAACAACTTTCCTCATCCTTTCAAGTAAAAATTTAAGTTTTCCAATAATTAGAAAATTACTTGGAAGGAATGTAGCCATAGATATTTGGAAAAAGTAAAGTATTGAACAGTAGTAAAAATGCATATAATAATTATAGATAAATATATAGCTACTAATTTAACTTTAATTTATTTTGTTCTTAATTATTATTGACCCGTAGCCAACAACAATACAATGAATAAATATTTTTTTAGTGTTTTTGCTTGTTTTTCTTCTTCCCCCATTTCAGTTTACCACCATCCTATATCCTGTTACTAAAGATAATATTGAATAAGACATTGAATTTTCTGAAATTATCTACTGGTACTAGTGTCAGTACTCTATCTTAAGGATAGGAGTGCCAACAGGAAGACATCACCTGAAGATTTGAAAATGGAGATTCCATATTTCTCTAGTACTGTAATTAGTAGTTAATGTAAGAATAAATTGGAAAGACAATTTCTTACTCACTCAATATGAAGTGTTGCTATTTAAAGAACACTATACTCACTATTAAGTATTGTAATTTGTTGTAGTATTTAATTCCAAATTAATTTTATACAATAAATGCAAGGGAATAGAATAAAAAAATATTACTACATCAGTCGGGACTCGAACCCGGATATCCTGCTTACCGGGCTGGCATGTTTATCAATTACACGATCGAGGCTAGCCAGATAATTCATTATATTCACCGCACTCTACAAAGAGAGAAAGACGAATATATCGCCTTACGCTCGAAGAAGCTAACATTGTCAGCTATTTAAGACTCATTTTTTTGCTTTTATTAGTATTTCTCGGGGGTTTAGACTCCCAGTAGAGTGCGGTGAATGTAATGAATTATCTGGCTAGCCTCGATGGTGTAATTGGTAAACATGCCCCCGAGAAAGACGAATATATCGCCTTACGCACGAAGGAGCTAACATTGTCAGCTATTTAAGACACATTTTTTTGCTTTTATTAGTATTTCTCGAGGGTTTAGACTCCCAGCAGAGTGCGGGGAATATAATGAATCGTCTGGCGGCCCTCGCTTTCTACACATTTTGTCCATCTCTCGGGCAATATATGGATACCATTCCAAAAGAATGCTTCATCTTTATTTGAAATCCATTCATCGAGCCATTTTCGTACGTTTTCGAAATTGTTGAAGTGTTGCTCCGCCAATGAGTGTCCCATCGATGAGAAGAGGTGATAATCAGAAGGCGCCAGGTCAGGTGAATACGGCGGGTGGGGTAGGAGTTCCCAACCAAGCGAAGAAATCGTTTCCTTAGTCAATCTGGCTGAATGTGCAGGAGCGTTATCATGCTGAAGAATGACTTTGGCGTGCCTGTGAGCCCATTCTGGGCGTTTTTCGATCAATGCGTGACTCAAATTGATCATTTGTTGTCGGTAGCGCTCGGTATTGACTGTTTCGCCGGGCTTGAGAAGCTCGTAGTCGATTTGGTCGATTTTCTCGTTTTTGATCAGTAACATCAAAATCACCACGTTTGAAACGTTGAAACCAACGTTCACATGTCTTGACGGTTGGAGCAAGATCGCCATAAGTCTCAACAAAAATTCGATGACATTCAGATGCCTTTTTCTTTTGATTAAATAAGAAAATCATGACATGCCGCAAATGCTCTTTATTTGGCTTAAAATTAGACATTTTTAACACCAAAGAAAGGTATGATACGTCCACGTAAACGACTTAAAAACAACTGACTTTTGTAAACAAATGACTAACAAACAAAATAGCGTTTAGAGATAAGCAAATCCTTCAATAGGCTAAGAGCGCATTCTATTGGAATTAAAACGACATTTTAAACTTGCATACCTGGTATATACCTAACAATGTCAGCTCCTTCGAGCGTTAAACGATATATTCGTCTTTCTTAGGAGATTAGACTCCCAGTAGAGTGTGGGGAATATAATGAATCATCTGGCTAGCCTCGGTGGTGTAACTGGTAAACATGCCTGCTCGGTAAGCAGGAGATACGGGCTCGAGTCCAGGCTGAGGTAGAAAGATTTTTTTTTCTATTAATAATTACAATATTTAAAAAATAAATAAAAGTAGTAAAGCGAGAGTCTAATATATAGCTGATAATGTCAGCTCCTTCGAGCGTTAAACGATATATTCGTCTTTCTTAGGAGATTAGACTCCCAGTAGAGTGTGGGGAATATAATGAATCATCTGGCTAGCCTCGGTGGTGTAACTGGTAAACATGCCTGCTCGGTAAGCAGGAGATACGGGCTCGAGTCCAGGCTGAGGTAGAAAGATTTTTTTTTCTATTAATAATTACAATATTTAAAAAATAAATAAAAGTAGTAAAGCGAGAGTCTAATATATAGCTGATAATGTCAGCTCCTTCGAGCGTTAAACGATATATTCGTCTTATAANATAAGCGATATATTCGTCGGCCTCGGAGGTTAGACTCTCGACACTAGTGCGGGGAATTTAATAACTTATCAGACTTGTCTCGGTAGCATAAATGGAAAATGCACCGGCCTTTATTGTATAAAATTAATGTGGGATTAAATATCACAACAAATTACAATATTTAAAAAATAAATAAAACTAGAGTCTAATATATAGCTGAAAAAACGATATATTCGTCTTTCTCGGGGGTTTAGACTCCCAGTTGACTGAGGGAGATATAATGAATCATCTGGCTAGCCTCAGTGGTGTAACTGGTAAACATTCCTGCCCGGTTCGAAGCAGGAGATCCTGATTCGAGTCCTGGCTGAGGTAGTAAGATTTTTTTCCCTTGCATTTATTTTATAAAATTATAAATTGCACAACAAATTACAATATTTAAAAAAATAAATAAAAGTAGTAAAACGAGAGTCTAATATATAAGTGACAATGTCAGCTCCTTCGAACATTAAATGATATTTCGTCTTTCTCGGGGGTTTAGACTCCCAGTTGAGTGAGGGAAATATAATGAATCATTTGGCTAGTCTTGGTGCTGTAATTGGTAAACATGCCAGCCCGGTAAGTAAAGATCCGGGTTCGAGTCCCGGCTGAGGTAGTAAGATTTTTTGATTATCTTGCCTTGCATTTATTGTATAAAATTCATGTGGGATTAAATACCACAAAAAACATAATATTTATAAAAATAAATAAAAGCAAAATACGAGAGTCTAATAAATAGCAAACAATGTTAGTTCCTTCGAGCGTAAAATAATATATTTGTCTTCATAACAAATTTTCATTCTGATACAAATACTTTTCGAAAAACATTCAAAGAAAATCAGGATAATCATATGCTATTCATTGACTTCAAAACAGCTTATGACTTAGTAGGTAGAAGCTGTCTCTGAAAAATCATTACTGAACATGATCTCAAGAATAATTAATGTGACTGATGAAGTTGTGCCATTGAATTATTCGGTTTCTAACAAAACTTTCAAAAAGCATAATGTCTTTTAGCAATGTTATTAAACTTTGCCTTGGAAAAATAATATGAGAATATCTCATGGCAAAAATCAGATTATATGTAGCATAAATTATTGGCATACTCAGATAATGTAATAACAGTAGGCAGCAATATAGAAGATATACAAGAGCAATCCAGTGCAATAACAGCAGTTGATCAATCAGGGCAAAAGTAAATGTAGATAAATGAAATACAATAAAACAAGCTGCAAAAGCTACATATGAGAGAACACAAATATGCAGGGAATTAATTTTCTCATAAGTAGATTACTTCAAATTTCTTGGAGGTATGGTAATCTCTATCTACAAACAACTGAGAGTTCCATTGAAAAATAACTATTGTGAATCCTCTTCTGCTCTACAACCTGTATTCTAAAGGTGCTCAAGCTGAAGGTGTTTAATATAATACTAATGTATGTGTAAGTATGTAGCGAATACTAATGTATGGCTGTGAAACTTAGGCCACAACAAATACCCTTGAGAGAAAAATTTAAAGATTTGAGTATAAGTCCCTTCAATAATGGGTCAAAAGTGGGAGAGAGACTTACAACTAAGATGGGAAGGCAAAAGAAGAATGTTTACAATAAAAACCAAACAGTTGATTATTACAATATAAATGCAAAGAGGTTAAAATGAACTAGAAATACGGTAAGAACCATTCTATCTGGACCTCTGTTCATGACAATAAATACAAAAATGTTCATAATATGACCTAAAAAAAAATTAGATGTACTGACTGTAATGTATAGAAAGACGTAACAAAGATCCACAAAGTATATTAGATATAGTATATTAGATAGTCATATATTAGTATATTAGATAGCCATTCATTATGATAGATAATGCTTGAGAAGACTAGTTCTAGCAGCTAAAGATCTGTTAAGTACTAAAAAAAATTGTAAGAATAAAAATGAATACGTAAATTTTGCAGATATAGCTGAGAAAAGTAAGGAAATAGACACATCAATATCAATAACAATTTTTACTATTAACAACAACTAATTATGACTTGCGATTCTGTTATTTATAGGAACTTAACTACCTCATAAGATTATTGGCTTCCACATGTGTCACTACCTTTGTAATTTTAATTCCTAAATTTGATATAGGAAAATGTTTTTTTGAGAATTTTCAAAAGAAAATTTTTTTTAGAATTTTGGAAAGTAGGAATATGGGGTGATCTATCACAAAATGTACTAAATCTCAAGTTTTAAGCACATCTGAAAATGTGTTTGAATTTATGTGGATGAGGAAGTAGGTTACTTATCCCATTGCCACATAAATAGGGTTAATATACATTTTGAAATTTTATAATTAACCAATTAATGAGAGGGAATAGAATAAAAAAATCTATCTGTCCCAGTCCTGGTAGCATAACTGGTAAGTGCACCGGCCCGGATAGCAGGAGATCCAGGTTCGATTCCTGGCTGGGACAGATAGATTTTTTTAATTCTATTCCCTCTCATTAATTGTTTAAAATTTACGTGGAATAAAAAACCACAACCAAATAAAATATTTTATAATTAACTTCTTTTTGGCACATTATAAAGTTTTTACAACTTTCACAACTCAAAAACTAGAGAATTAATTACTAAAATTTCATTAAAATCCATTCAGAGGTTTTAGGGATAACCCAGAGTAGAAAAAAAAACAAACAGGCCAACAAAATTTATTACTTCAATTTTTTAATGCACATGTCATCAAATTTTAAAAAAAAATCAATTCAAAGTGAAAATTGCTTAATTACATTACCTTTATCTTGCTTAGCCCTTGAACTAAAAAACAAAGTTGATGGTCTTGTAGACAATGTGTTTTATCTGGAAGACTGTTATACTTTAAAAATCAATGACAAGATCAATTTTTATCAGATAAAAAGTTATTAAATTGTATTTATGTTTTATTAACATATCTGACCTTAATGAGTGGTGTGAGATCTCTAAAAAAATTAATATTTAAATCAATATTTGAGAAAATATAATGAATGTCCTAATTAGGTGTTAATCCTCAAAACAAGAGGTCCAGGGTGTGGTCCTTGACTGAAACCATTATTTTATTTTATTTTCAAAAACTACTTTATGTTTTAATTTTTTTAAAAATAAAAATACTCATTAAGATTACTGTAATTAAATAAAGTAAGGGAAGTAAAACTTTTATTTATTAATTGTGGTACACTTTTGATATTAATTAGTAATTATACAATTAGTGTCCTCTGTAAAATCTAAAGCTATTTTCTGCCAAGCATAAATTTATTCACAAATATGGCAAAACACCTATAGTCACATTCCAGTGAAATTTTATAATGTCAGAAGCTCTTTCTGCTATGGCAATTGTAGGAGCATTGGTATTTCCAGAAGTCACGCTTGGCATTATTGAAGCATCAATTACTCTCAAATTCTGAATTCCATGTACCTGAAGGAATGGATTAACAACTGTGGAAGGATCTGAGGATGGTCCCATTCGACATGTCCCAACTGGATGGAATATAGTAACAGAAAACTGTTCAATGATGCAAATCAAGAATTTCATGGTTCCAGGAACAAATTCTCTGCAAGGTTCATAAAATTCAGCATAAAATGTAGTATTCAGTGCTTGGAAACTCTCTGTTTTTGTAAAATTAAAAGCCATTAAAGAAGCTTCAACAGTCACTTCAAAATCTGGATAAGCACTGAAATAACGAGGATTTATTAAAGGTGGAGTAAATATATTAGTATTTCGTAAAGTAATATATCCTCTTGATACTGGATGTAAATAGAGAAGCAGGATTTCGAACAAATTTAAATTTTGAGAGTTGGGTACATAAGATCCTATATGGAATTGAATGTCAGGCGTTTCTCCATCTGAATAGTTTGAGTTTATAAAGCCTACTGCTTCATACCCAAAGGGAGAAGTTATTGGTCCACTTCTATTTTGACAGTACTGCAGAATTGCATTTAAGTTATCATAAAGTATAGTTGTTAGGGTTTGCTCTTCAACTTCAAATATCAAAGGGACACCAATATGATCTTGTAAATTCTTTCCTACTGGTAAATTCTTGATGACAGAAATATTAAATTGATTCAATACATTTTGTGGGCCGATTCCAGACAACATTAACAGCTGAGGAGAATTAATAGCACCACAAGAAATAAGTACCTCTTTATTAGCTGTTGCTATGTGTATTTTATTATCTCTAATAAATTCAACTCCATATGCTCTATCACCATTAAAAAGTATTTTTGAACCCATAGAGTTTAGAGATATGTGTAAATTTTTTCTTGCTCTGATTGGTCGAATATATCCTCTTCCAGCACTACATCTAGATCCATCCCTAATTGTAAACTGAGCAATACTGAAGCCTTCCTGATTTGCTCCATTATAGTCAAGAATGTCATACCCCCATTCAGTAGCTCCCTGGAGGTAAACTGGAAGCATTGCTGTACGATATGCTGGTTGTGACACAGTCAATTCTCCTCCTGTTCTGTGATAAACTGATGAGTATAAGCTAGGAATTCTATTATCTTCTGCCCGAAGAAAGTATGGAAGGATGTTATTATAACCCCAACCTGGGTTCCCTAATGCCTCCCAATTATCATAATCCTTCCTGTTTCCTCGAACATAGAACATTGCATTTATTGAACTTGATCCTCCTATCCCTCTACCTCTTGGCCATCTACAACGCCCCTCATTGTCAGCTAAAAAAAAAAATCTAATGACTGTATTGTAAATGAATACAATTTTAGTTATAAATAAAGAATCATTATGAAAGTGAGTGTATTGCTGCTTAAATAAACAATTAATGTTATACAAGATAATGATTCGATAATTAAAGAATAAATAAAATTTGGAAATTCATATGCTTATTATTATGAAGTATAAAATATTCAAAACAATTTCAGATACTTCTTCATTTAGAACAGATAATAAAATTAATTATTCACATATCAAAAATATTTTCTAAAAAACTTAAACTTTTATTTTAGCAAGGAGATATAATATATATTTCATATAAATAAACTTTTAGCAATTGGTTTCACAATTAATTCAACAAATAATTATTCTTTTGTTTAGTCTCAAGCCAGCTATTTGCATAATAAGCTTTGACATATTCCAGACCTTGTATAATAATCTAAATCAATTATTATGCACAATAAGCACACATAAAAGCCTTCTTCAATTATATAAATAAAAATAAAAAAGCAAATAATACTTAAGTGGTATGCAGTTCCTCTCAGTCTTTACATCTAACTGCTTGTTCCTTTCCCAGAAAAATTGCAAAATTGTTTAAATTAAAAGGAAAAAGTGATAACCCTGACATAAAAATGTAGAGGCAAAATAAATACTCTAAAATTGACACTTGTGAATACTCTCAGATATATTTTCTCAAGTTTCTAAAATAATAATATAAGTTACTAGCTGATTACACATTTTTTGTGGTTAATCAACTAAAATTTTTATTCTAATAAGTGTCTGGAAACATATTACACCAACACATATAGCTATGTATTAAGCCCAAAAAAAGATATATAATCCATGTAAGCAATCAGAAGAGATAATTTGAAATACCATGCTTGAATTAATTATGTTAAAACACAAACATATGTTAAAGTATAAAAATATTCATCAGATGCCTTCCGAGACTTTGTTCCAGGTCTTTTAATTAATGTCACCACATTAAAATTTTCTTTGTATGAACATGGTACATAGAAAAAACAATTAAAAAACTAGTTCGGATTTCCCAGATGAAAAAGTGATTCACTAGGACTTATGACAAGGCATTTGAAAATAAAATTCAATTTTTGAACTATCCTACACAGAAGAAATGAAAAATATGATTTGTTTAAAATATTATACAAGCACACTCACACAGTGAAAGAATAGTATGATGAATATTTTATTCTTCTTTAACTTTTACGATAATATCTCTCAAACACAAAGTGTATGTATGTAACTCACTGCTAAAAAATTCAAAATAGTCATTTATAAAGACTTATTTGATAATTATAAAATTTAAAGAACTATACTGAATAAAAACTTGCTCTCATTTTACCCAAGATGTATCTTAATTACATTTAAATTTCTCATTTATTTCTCTTAATCTAAGTATTGTGCGATTTATTTACTTTACATAATACAAAGCATTATAATAACTAAACACGCTAAGAAGATAAGAATTGCCTTCTGATATAGAAAAAGAACACAAGTTCTTAGTTTGTGTGTTAATTAATAAATAAGTAATTATTAAGTTAAAGAACCACAGAGTAGACATTGTACCATACCTCAAAGTAGACATGGTTGCGATGCATCTCTTTATGTATTTATTTTGATAACAGTACCATATATCAAAGCCAGTATAAAACTCAAAAAAATTCTATACATTAATTAAAACATAAAATTAATAAAATGATAACGAATCCTAACTGATCCACAGTTGTAAATAAAGATTGATTTATCTTATTTGTTTTAATTTTTTGAAATTCTTATAGTAACAATTAATGCGAGGGAATAGAATATAAAATCTATCTGTTCCAGCCAGGACTCGAACCTGGATCTCCTGCTTTGTGGGCTATTCGTCTTTCTCCTGGGTAAGGTTCTCGCTAGTGTGTTGGGAATTTACTAAGTTATCTAGCTCGTCCCGGTGGTGCAATGGAAGCATACCGGCCCGGAAAGCAGGAGATCCAAGTTCGAGTCCTGGCTGGGACAGATAGATTTTTTTCTTCTATTCCCTCACATTAATTGTTTAAAATTTATGTGGGATAATAAACCACAACTAATTAATATTTCTTGTAGTAACAAGGTGTAATATTTAAAATGTCAAATATGAACCTTGAATATCAGTACCTGGTAAAAAAAAACAACAACAAGAAAATAAGTAAATATATATTCTGTGCTTAAGAAACTCCTTCAAGTACACTTCCTCTCAACTAATTAATTACTATATATTTTAATTATGACTTAGGAACTTAGTCTGAGCATTATTGAGAAAAATATATTCTAATTAAATCACATTCTGTAGTACCCCTCTCCTTGCTCAGATTTTGTCCAAAACAATATACCTCTTTATATCACCAAGGGCTTGTTTATATTATGAATAAAATTGTTATCCCTAAAATAATACAACAAGTAGAGTGTCCACAAAATAGTGAAACACACATACATCCTCAGATATTTTGAAAAATAGGGCATTAAACATACAGATTTAATGAATTTATTTTAATTGAACTTATATAATATAAACCTTAATTGATCTATATCTTAGCCTTCAAAGAAAGGTTTATGTTTTTATAGAAAGGTTTATGAACAAAAAATGTTCTCATTTGAAGCACAACTCTACTCACTAGTTTTTTTTTTAATTTACATTTCTGTGTACTATTATTAGTAAATGTACTATGTTAATAATACCAAATATCATATACCAACTTAGTCAGATAAATACAAAGTAATACTTGTTGTTCTCATTAAGCCCTCTTCTGGCGTACTTCTTACTGTTCTGATTTGGCAGGAATGGCTCAACCTGAAGACCTTTTACAAATAGTAATTGAACACTCCTCCACAGATACCATGGCAAAAATGAGCTCATAATTCATTAAAACAGTTTATTGAATTGAAAGTAAATTTCAATGAAATGTCAATTTCAATTTTTTTAAATAATCACTATGCTTTACTTACAGTATATTAAAAGGGTATGTTTAAAATTTAATATCATTTTAGGCAATAGTTAAGACTTTGATAATGTTATAGTTGACTCCTCAAGGAAAAAATATTTAGTAAATAGTGTAATAAAAAAATATTTAGTAAAAAAAATATCAAAAGAACTTTGAATTTTTTAAAACATAATTTAAGGTCTACATTTTAGGAAGAATAACAAAAAGTATATAGAAAATTAATTTATATTACCAATATTAATAAACGCTAATTAATTCATTCTATTATGAATCATGTTATAATTACTGTAAGTTAAGATTAGCGAAAAAATTATTTGTAATTTAATTTCATATTAGGCTGATAAAAATGATCCAGTGACTAGTTAAAAACCAGTTGATAAAAAAAAATTTCTACGACTGAATATATGAAGTAGCAAGTCAGCCTTATTTTTTTATAAGTTTACAGAAATTTCAAAATTAACAATATATTATTTAAAATCAACTATGTTATATTAAATAATTTTATTTCTAAATATCACTGTGATTTTTCAAACTTCAACACTCCACTGTCGGTCAATAATGAATCCATTTTAAGTTATTTACCTAGTTTGTAAGAAAGAAAAAAAAGAAGATCAAAAAAGGAAAAAAGAAGCTCAAATGCCAAATTTGTGAATGCAAGAGTGCCAAGTAACAAAAACTGTGTTTAACTCTCAAGAAGACGTATTTTAGTTTTCTCATTGAACGATTGGTAAAGGAATAGAAAATTAGCTAAAATCGTGGCATAACTTGAATTCAATTTTAATAGCTTGATATCTTTGAACAAACTCTGCTAGGATGAAAGAACTTTGAAAAACAAACTATAAGGTGAGATTTTCTGGAATAGTGTTTTTATATAAATTAATATTTTTATACATTTAATGAGATGGACTGGGCCTAATTAATGAGAATAAAAAAATCTATCTGTCCCAGCCAGGGACAGATAGATTTTTAAATTTTTTTAATAATTCTATTTAATAAGTTATCTAGCTCGTCCCGGTGGTGTAACGGAAGCATTCCGGCCCGACAAGCAGAAGATCCAGGTTCGAGTCCTGGCTGGGACAGATAGATTTTTTTATTCTATTCCCTCTCATTAAAAAGGAGAGTTTTTGACCGTAGATATTATTATTAGATGACTTTAGTTGGGTTTCGGTAAAGGTAGATCC
>KZ807541.1:91213-108203 GCA_000696205.2 Oncopeltus fasciatus | reverse complement strand
GGTTCCCCCCCCCCCCCCCAATACTTCAATAAAAAAAAAGAAGATAATTACATATTAAATAAGGGGAAAAATAATTCGAATTTCATATTTTTATGAATCACAAATGCTTATTACCAGGCCAAGAATCAGCAGAGCAAGAGAGAATTTCTTCATCTGTAATAGTTTGACTGAAGTATGGAGTTATGATTCTTCGGTCATATACATCACTGCGAAAATTTCTGTGAAATTTATCTAATTCTTGTAATTTTTCATTATTTAGTTCCTCCAAACTCCTAAAACAAAATTTCCCAACTCATAATTATTAGTAATATTAATATGAAGAATTTGAGATAAAAAACTAGATCTGCCATCTAGTCATTTTTTAAAGATTGCAGATCTGTAGATAAGCATACCTGTTTTCTATTAATGTTTCTAAATTAAGGGAAATAAACTCCATCACAGTTTTTTTAAGTTGGTTAGCATTATATATAAATGCCAATTGAAGCATTGTGGCAGCATTTTTTAAATTAAGCGCTTTTACTAAAGAAACTTCACAGTATTCTTTTAAAGCAGAGCATAGAAGTTTATCTGACATAATCAATAACCTGTAAAAATAATGAAAACTAATTTAATAGATTAATAATATTTTACTGGATAATACTTTAACTTTTCCAGTATATACTAATTTAAAGATAAAATTACAATTAGAATATTGTTCTGTAGCCCAGAATCTAGACCAATAATAATTGGAACTGATAACAAGAAAAACACTTAATTCAAAATGTTGAATGTTTCATCATAACTGGATATGTGGCTATAAAAAGTTTGTATAAATATAACATATATAACACAAAAATAATTAAAATATTCATAAAACATAGCTCTTGCTAGGTTGGCATAGCTCTTGCTAACTATACGTAACTTTGATGAAGAAATAAAAACGTTTTATAGATTATTAAAATGAAAGAGCTATCATAAATAACAAATCTATCTGTTACATGTAATTTTTAGTAGTTATAGTGGTTATACTACATTTGACAGGCTGTGAGAACAGAGCAACACTGATCTAACCTTAGCCAATTCATATTTGGTAATGTGAAAACAAAAGATTATTTACCAGGAATGGTCCTTTCTCGGAAAAGAAAATTTCTCTGACATACATGGATTAGTTTTAGAGTGTACTACAGCATAAACTGAGGTATTGTTTGTAATTATGTAAATGTCATTATTTCTCTATTCTGGCAGGAAAATAGATAAATAGTGAAATATAAAATGCCAATTCTTCACATTTACTATCTTCATTTGCTGAGTGCTTTCAGAGTCAAAGACCCCCATCATAAGAGCTCAAATACCACCTAATGTGACACAGTGCCATCTTGTCAAGATTTTCCAGCAGAATCTTGTCATGCAAGCAAAATATTTTTCAATGCTGCAAGGAAATAAATAATTATTGGAATATTCATTTTTAATTTTTTACAATTCAATATAACTCCGATCACTTCGGAGTGCAGGTGTTCCACAGGGCTGTGTGCTTGGACCTATCCTTTTTATCCTTTAGACTGCAGACATCCCTATTCATCCTAATACCTTCTTAGCCCTCTTTGCAGATGAATAAGTGATCCTCTCCTTTCATCCTAATTCCAAAAACGTTTCCAACATTATACAAAACCACCTTGATGCTATTCAGCAGTGGTGCAGCAAATTGGGAATTAAAATAAATGAGTCCAAATGCATGCAGGTAAATTTTCAGCTAAGAAAAGATTCTCCTAATAATGTTACATACAATAACATCCCTATACCATCCTCTGATTCAGTCCATTACCTTGGGTTCCACTTTGACTCACGACTAAACTGGAGTGAACATATTAAAATCAAGCTACAAGAACTCAACAGACACCAAGGACTCTCATTCTTCTAACTATAAACCAAGGATTCATTCTTATAAATAGGCACTCACAGCTCACAATAGAAAACAAACTGACCATCTACAAGCCCATAATATGACCAATCTGACCTACAGTACAGAACTGTGGGGTACCGCTAAGCCTTCCAATATCCAACAAATACAATCCTTTCAGTCCAAAATGCTCAGAATAATTGCTTACGCTCCATATTATGTGTCGAACTCTACCCTTTATCACGGCTTTAATGTTCCTTTCGTTCACCAAACTCTCCACCCGCTTCAAGCTCTTCCATAGTAAACTTTAATTTCGCCCTAATCCACAGGCCCAATCCCTATCATCGAACTCCAATCCTTACAATCCTCCCAGGCAACTTCTATTGTAATTTCTATATTTCATCAAGTTACAAGATGTTATTAACAGAATGTAATAAATAAAGATTTATTAAATAAAAAAAATTCAATATAATATTTACTGACTTTGAAATAATTCAAATTTGGTTTGGTAATTAAAATAACTATATTAATTTTTAACTAACTGATAACCATTTAAATAACTACACACTAACAAAGAATGTACATAGGTCTGCTCTTACCTACCTGGTAAAATTTACACATTTTGTTTGTGAGTTGATATACTTTAATCCACTAGAATAGGTTTCATACATACATATATCATTTGCTATTTTCATACATAATATATTAAGAAAGACACAGTGCTTGGTATCTAACTGCTATTAAAAAAAAAATTTTTTTATTCTTTACAAAAATTATAAAATTAAACTGGTTATTTTTCATAAGAAAAAACTACAACAAAACACTTATTAAAAAAAAAATTATTGGAAAAATTTTCACTCACCTCCCAAAGACATCAAAACAATCAGAATGAAAGGATTCTGGAATTTCATTAGTATACAAAAAATCTAAAAATATTTCTAAGGTTGATGACTGACAATCCATATGTAAATCTGGTGTAGAGGCACTCTAAAAATTAATAAACATAAGTTTTAAACAATCAGAAATAAAATTTCTTATTCTTGAGAATAAAACTGAAAAAAATTGTATTGCCTAATTAGGAACCAATTTATAATTAAGTTAAAAGTTTCCAAAGTAAGATATTATTCACTTTTAAACATTTTACTGTTTGGTTTAGATCTATTAAATGGCCTTACAGTACAAAAAACAATAAATCCAAATGAAATTACTTTGTAAAAGCAAAACACCTCTAAGCCCATCATTAATTTTTATAATAATTAATTCATTAGTTTCATAATTTTTAAATTTTTTTTTTCTTGAATTGTGATTATTTATTTTTTACTATGAGAAGAGATCCACCTTAAGAAAGGCTATACTATTAGGTTAATAGCCTTATAAAAATAAACACTTAATTTATATTAAATAATCACTAAGTTATATATTGCTCAACATTTCAATATATATTCAACAAATTAATATAAATGACACCAATTTTCATTAGGAGCTATCAAAAATAATAATATGATGTGAAAAAATTAATTATAATTAATTTAAAAAAAAAATTAAAATTTGTATATAAGATATTGGAATAATATACATATTTGGGAAATACTTTTAAAATAGGTTATATAATACTTAGGGTAAGATAAATAAAACTTGCAGCAGCCAACCTCTGCCTCTTTTCTTTTATTAAATAGTTTATTTTTAAAGATATACCCTCTATACATTTTTTTTTAAATTAATAAAGTAATCAAGCATATAAAGTGAACTTAAAAAAAAAGAAAAGTCTTTAGTTCTGATTGCTAGTCCCAGATAGTTTCTTAACAGTTCATAAGTTTCTTAATAGAACATTACTCCAATAACTTGCAAACATATACATAATGGTGTATTTTAAATTGCAATTGAATCACAGAACAAACAGAATACTATTTTTTCATTGTTTATTAATTATGCCAAGATGGTTTCACAACCTTGCACTACACCTAATAGGATTGTCTCACCTTCCTAATCATTTAACGTACATTGTTAAATCAAAGAAATCAATTGACATAGATATACTTAGTGAAAAATGGGATGTAACAACACTATATTATATCATATTAGATTTTATTGTAAATTATAGAAATCAGTTATTTTGTGATATTTTACTTGAACTTATGTCTGCAATATTTTAAATTTTGGTTAGGATAAAACCTAACAAGAAAGGAAGAAAATTATCATTTGTTTGTTTGGAGCACATTGTTTTGCATAACAGTTTGTGCAAAACTGATAATCTTGCTAGTCAGTCAGAGCAGTTGTTACTATAAATAAAAATTAGAGGAATTCTGAGATTGATATAACTGTTCAAGTATTTAGTTTCAAAACCTGTAAAATATGGTATTGGAATTTCTTCATTGATTGATTAAATATTTTATTCTCTAATTATAGAAGTTTATGCTGGAAAGCACCTGAAGGACCTTTATAGATCAATAACACTGGGGAACAATTTGAAACTCAATTTCTGTTGAGTTCGATTTTTTAGCTGTTTTCTATAGAATTAGGCATGCAGGTTTCAAAACTGTTTTTAGTTTTCTTCTATCATGTCACATTCGGTTTCTATGTGGGTGGGGCTCATGCTGGTCTAGACTTGCCTGTTTGGTTACATCTGTTATACTGGGGTGAAACATTGTGTCGGTAAGCAGTATTTAGAACTACAGTGTGTTTGAACTGTAACGTTTCCTTATGGCTACCTCTGCTCCAACACGTCGAAAGTGCGAAACAGCCCAGATTCATTTTGTTATATATGTGGCAGTTTTACCATTCCCAAACAAAGGACAAACATCAGTACATTTGTCAGACAAGGATATTTTGCCTATTTTAAAATAGGAATCTTGGTGATTAAGATAATGCATGAGCACCTCATAAAGTGTGTAAACAGTGTGTTGAGGGTTTACGGATGTGGACCAAGGAAATATGTAAGTTTTCATTTGGTATACCTATGATTTGGCACGAGCCCAAAGATCATTCAAGTGATTGTTACTTTTGTATAGTGAAAACATGGGGATATGACAAGAAAAACAAATGTAAAATAGAATATCCTAGTTTACCGCCAGCTATATGCCCAGTACTGCATTCAGCAGAAGTCCCCGTCCCAGTTTTTAATGAATTTCCCTCTTTGAAAGAAGGGGAATACGGATATAGTGCAGATGAAAGCGACTCCAACGATGAAGATTTCGACATTGAAGATGACTCAGTATGTAAGGGATTCCAACAACAAGAGCTAAATGATTTGGTACGAGATTTGGGACTATCCAAAAAAGCTTCAGAGCTCTTAGCATCACGACTCAATGAGAAAACTTGCTTGAAAAGGGAGCGAAAGCATCCTATTTTCGAACACGAGAAAGGGCATTTTTGCAATACTTTCAACGTGATAGTGGATTTGTGTTTTGCCATAATGTAAGTGGTTTAATGAAGGTCACAACTATAACGCAACTGACTGGCGACTGTTTATAGATACCTCAAAGCACAGCTTGAAGAGTGTTCTTCTCCACAATGGAAATTTATTTGGTTCAATTCCAATTGGTCATTCAGTTTGTTTGGGTGAAGAATATGACACCATAAAGAAAGTCATTGATCTGTTGCAATATCACATGCACCAATGGATCATTTGTGTTGACCTTAAAATGGTCTGCTTCCTACTTGGTCAACAACATGGATACACAAAGTATCCCTGCTTTTTGTATAAGTGGGACAGCAGAGCTCGTGCTCTCATTAAGTGTGTAAACAGTGTGTTGAGGGAAGAAGGGGAATACGAATATGGCATTCAAAAACATTCTTAAAGACTTTCTTGGAAATATATGAGCATTGAATTACTCCGAAACTGTCCAGCAACTCTTGGAAAGCTTCCAATAGCTAGGTTGCAACATGAGCATTAAATTACTTTTTGTTACTCAACCACCTTGCTAATTTCCCGGACAATCTTGGTGCAGTGAGTAATGAGCAGGGTGAGCATTTCCATCAAGATTTGAGGGTCGTGGAAGCAAGGTATCAAGGTAGATGGGACGTACATATGATGGCTGACTATTGTTGGAACATCAAGCGCAAATGTACACAAACTAAACACTCCATAAAAAGCTACAAACGCAAATTTTTATCTTAATTTTTAAGTACTGTTCATTAATTAAACAATTTTATATGTATAAACTCAATTTAACTTACATTAAATGTTTTGTAAACTGTATATTTGGTACGTTTTTACTTTATGTTCTTTTAAATGCATGATTTTTATAATTTCTGAGGATATCCTGTAGTTTAAAAAGTTGATGTGATAGACAAAATCTGAGGTTAATCTCAGATTCAGACAACAAGAATTACTGGAAAAACAGTGTCAGATCTAACTCAACAAAAAATGTGTTCCCCAGTGTAATAATTGATAAGGTTAAATGTCGAACACAACCAACTTGAAGTATTGGCTAAAAAGTGATAGGACATAATTGGTTCAGACATTTTTAGGTTCATGTTTTTCTTGTAAATTTTAGTCAAAATGCCTCTGAACTAATTACATCAAATCACTTTTCAACCAATATTTAAAGTGGGTTGTATTTGATATTCAACCATATCATTCATTTGATTATTGATCTATAAAGATTGGAGGAGTAAAATTTGTTTGCAAAGATAGCCTTATAATGTTTGCCAAAAATATTTGCTATTTCTTTGGTGTCTGTCAATACATAATTACTAAATTAAATAATAATAATGTGTTTTCAATGTCTTGAGATTTTCCTTATGAACTCCCAGATCTTTTTGATAGGGATTTGACAATTTATTATGGATACAAAAGCCTTCCAAGTGTCCCTTTTGCCATAAGAATGATCCTTCATGCGACTGCACACATTTGAATATACATTTCAAAAGTATCATCACAAGAATGACATTTAAATTAAATTTTCTTAGCGCTTTTTTTTTTTTTTTTTAAAGACCATAATAGGAACAATAATTTTATTATTGAAAGTTTTAGGTTTGGCTTGATCAGCTGCTGTTAATAAGAATATTGGTATATAAATGATTCATAATACAGTCTGAGAGATCTATTTAGGTAAGCTGAGCTAAGTCCTTATAGAGAGACCAGTCATAATTTTTAGTGTTCCACATAGGTGGGTGAAGAGAGGATGATTTTATACTTATACACTTGATGTCTATGTGATAGAGATATGGGCTACAAAAGTATGGCTGGCCTGCCAATTTAATATTGATATGAGAGACAGACCGACTATTGATAAATCAATATGAGATTGTATTCCGTTCCGGCAGCACAAAAGTGTGTCAGAGATTCGCCATTTAACAAGAAGAGCTGAGACCTGTCAAGTAAATTCTTCAATCACTGGAGGAAGATTTCCAGAGAATATTATGACTAAAAGCCACCCAAAAGGAGATATGCACGCATTTGTTATATTAAATCCTCTAACTGGCTGATGATAAAGGGCTGATTTGGAGGTAAATAAAGAGAGCATATGGTATACTTGCAACAGTCTGTAAGCAGTAGCTGCTACTGCCTGGAGGTCAGTATTTAAAGAGAGAGATGAATAGGGAAGGGAATTTGATATGAATTGGCAGAACCTCTCAGTTGTTATTCTATTATCGGAGAAGTCTTTCCAAAACAATAATTATTTGGAAGAAATATAATACTTTCTTTTAGTTTTGTTTCTTGTAAACATAGTATGTCACAATCAATATTGATTATGATTATGATTGATTATTAAAATCAGTGTACTTTAATATTTAGATGCTTGCAGTGATATGAATATTTAGGCACTTACAGAACTGTAACTACTCTAAAAGTCGACTATATTTTTGAGGGGAACACAGAATAATGAGGCTTTACTGCTCATAAAACAACAGTGCTGAAATGAAAATATTGTAACATTTAATATATTATTTCTTTAAAGACATTCACAATTCCTGATCATTTCTTTTTTATAATTGAGTACAATATATAATAACATTATTCAATTCAAATTTTATATATAAGCACTGTTTAAATATAAAGCATTATTTTCTTCAATTTGGAGTGGAGCATGTTATTGTTTATATTGTAAATCATAACCATCTAAGAAGGTTATTCACAGATTGATTCTGAACATCGGAAGATACGATCCAGCTTTAATAATATATTTTATTTTATTTTACTACTTTAAGTATAAATTTGTTTAGTAAATTTATGAGTCTAATATTATTACTTGTGAAATTAAAAATCAATTCAGTAATATCATTAATATAGTATGTTGAGAGATATTTGATTTCCTTACATTATATATTAATTTATATTCTTATTAATTAAATAATTAATCTCACTATATTTAAATTATTTTAAATGAATGAATTATAATTTATATGAAAAGTATTTGTGTAATTAATAAGTCATAAATGATATTACGTCTTCATTATAATACTTCAGAGATAGCTTGCTTCTTCTTCACTTGAGTATCAGCAATCTTACAGTGAAGACCTAGTCAATTTTTAAAAAAATGATTAGTGAGTTTTCAGTCTATAGAGTGTGAGTATTTAAAAAAAAAGAATTTTATTCAAAAGTGATAGAAGTTCACAGTTGATTTTTATAATTAACTTAAGGTAAGAAGATATTTTCCACAATTTGTTGAGGGCTTTCTAATACTTTTCTACTGAAAGCTAATATTCATTTATAGTAATTTATTAACATTCATTATTCTATATACTTTACATATTTTTTATAAATTTTTATTTGAGCAATAATTTCTTATATTATATAAATGTTTATTAAATTTAAAAATTATGTACATCTTCAATATAAAACTTTCTGCAGCCACATTTTGACGAACCCTATATAATTCCTTAACTCTTTTGTAAAAATAAAATAATAAATTTTTGTGTTATTTTGTAATTTTTTTCTGTATATTGTAAAATATACTTAAAACATTTACAACTTTATATNTATATATATATATATATAATTATGTAATCTTTCAACAGTTTGCCAAGGACTAGTAATGATCTCCCGCTGACTCCTTTAGATGACACCAACAATCTCAAAGATAAAATAGCTCCAGGCATTGATGGACTAAATTCCAAAATATTCAAAAAATATATATGCATTTTTTCCCTTAACCATGTATCAAATATATAATATATGTTTTGAAGGGGGACAATTTCCTGAGATCTGGAAAAATTTTTACAAGGGTGCATTTCATCCGTTCTGACATATGGAGTTGAAATCTAGTATCCTAGTTTAAAGAGAAAACACATCACCAGACTTGAAAGGTTCCAGAGGCTGATTGCGATTAAAATCATTCTTATAAGTATATTAGCTGACAGTTACCTAAGCAAATTTGGAATGTTAACCTTGAAACTTGATAATACAAACTTCAAAGCAGACGAGGCAGAACATATTTCACACCACTCGACTTGGCTACATCCAACCCTTTACCCAGAAATATACTAAATTATAAGGATGAAATAAATTTTCAAATATACACAGATGAAAGTAAGGATAGCGAATTTGTTGATTTTGCCAGTCTCATTTTCAAAAAATTAACTCCCAAAGACTTATTGAAATTCAAATTAGGACCAAATTCAACAAACAACCAGGCTGAACAATCCGCCATTCAAATCACATGACTACATACACACACTGGACTGACAAATAAAAACATTAATATATTAACTGACAGTCAACCAGTTTTAGACTTGATTGCAAATACACAATGCCACTATCCCATAGTCGAAGAAATAAAGAGAATTTTATATAACTTACAGACAATAGGGAACAACCGGATTAGCTTTACTTGGATAAAAGGGCATTCAGATATACTTGAGAATGAATTAGCTGATAAAGCAGCAAAATCTGCATCTAGAGATCCTTCACTGACAGTGTGTTATGAACATATTTTAAAACAACACCTAAAACATTTATTACACAAAGAGGCACTAAAACAATGGCAATTTAGATGGGAAAAAATCAAGATACTTATACACATTTATACCTGACATAAAGACGCACTGTAAAAAGCGAAACCCACAGACAGAATTCCACCTGACTACTTCTTACTGACTATAGAACAGTATTAAAAAACAAATCTTTATTAAAATACAGAAAATGACTGGTAGAAACAAATTTATTGATGGACAATGTACAGCCAAATTTTAAAAATTTTCTCAAAATCTCATCTGAAAATATTCTTCATATGTATGAGCAATACTAAAAAATAGAATTTTTTTTTATATAACCTTTATTTATATATTACATTGTGTTAAAAATAAATAAAAACATTTTGTAATTTGATAACAATGTACAATAGAAAATAAATGACATTAATGAAAGTCACATGAGGAGAGGAGGTGACCAGTGACACCACTCTCAAATTATTTACAGACTATAACCCCAGGAGGTCGAGGGGCCATCTTCGTTTGAGCCGAAGGGGAGGTTTGAAGGAGTTGGAGTTGGAAGACAAGGTCTGTACCAGTAGATTAGGATGGAATGGCAGTTTACTGTGGAAAAGGCTGAAGCGGGAAGAAATTAAATCCTTTAAAAGGAATATTAAAATCATGGTGAAGAGAAGAATTGGGTACGTAATAGGGAGCATTTGGGATTATTCGGAGGGTTTTGGATTGAAAGGACAGGATTCGTGGGATGTTAGAAGGCTTGGCGGCACCCCAGATTTCTACTACGTAAGTCCAGATTGGTTGTAATAAGGTTTCGTAGAGCGTCAGTTTGTTGTTGTCAATCGTAAGATTGGAGTTCTTGTTCATGAGTCTGTATAGAAGTCCATATCCTCGATTGAGTTCTTGTCTTTTAATTTTAGTGTGTTTGCCCCATGTAAGTCGTGAGTCAAGATGGAACCCAAGGTAACGAACGGAATTTGAATGTGGTAAAGGAATATCGTTAAATTTCACAATTTCAGGATGTCTTTTTCCCACAGTTATAAATTAACTTGAACGCATTTTGCTTCTTGTAGCTGGAATGTTGCGGGATTTTGGGCAGCTCGTACTGATGTGAGCGCCTCCACATTTAACACACCGTGGAGAGTATTCACAGTAGGCTTTTGTCTGACCATATTGCTGGCATTTGTAACATTGTACTATTTCTCGATATGGATGTGGCTTCTAGACTCTTACTCTACAGTGACAGAGCGAGGTCAAGCTGTAGATCTCTTGCAAGTTGGGCGTAGGCTCCAGGTCCACAAAGAACATTGGCAGGGGTATTTTAGAGGCAGAGGTCTTCCCTCTCTGGGATCGGCTTATGATCACGTTTATGGCGTTTCTGTCACTGAATCCCAAGTCAGTCATCTCCTTGATGAAGTCTGGAGAAGTTGAGTGGTGGAGATAATGAATCACCACTCTTACAGCCCTCTCTTCTTTGAGCTGGTATGTGTGGTGCTGCACATTTGTTTCCTTTAGGTATTGTGTCATTTTTTTTTTTAGGTGTCTGGGCTGTCAGGAATTATTTTAGTATCTTGTTACCTGTTGATACACAAATATCTGCCAGGCCCCACTCGCTCGTTCAACTGGGAGCACATCAGTCTGAAGTCGTTCAGATTTCTAACAAATATTGGTGGTGGTCAAATTATTCGAGGGACTGCTGAATCTGCTTCCATATTTTTGCCTTCAACATCCTGAAGGGCTTGGAAGGGGTTATGAGTGGCAAAACGCGATTGTTTCTCTGACTGAGAAATCTGTTCAGGAAGCTGGGATGGAGGGGGGGAGCTGGTAGAGGAATGGGAGGTCACGCCCTGTGAGGTGCTGGGGCGGGTTGACATTGAGTTGTTTTGCTTGGTGGGGGGTTCTGGTCACTGACCGGTGTCTCCTCTTGTCTTTTGGAGGTGTCATGGGTCCACCCCTTCCCTTGCCTTTACCTCCGCTAGATATACCTTGATGGTAATAATTACCTCCCATCATAAGGCGTTAATAGAGGAAAAAGAAAAAAAACTCCGAGCCGGGATGTAGAGCTTGAGAGCCCTGTACTGAGATAGTGGCCTTAGTGAGGGAGGGGACAGATAAGACAGACAAGTCTGAGCCCTGCCTGCCCGCTTGGTGCTGGCTATTGAATAAAACTTTTGTTTTACTCACTGATTTGTGGGTGATGTCGGCGACGTAGCTTCACTAAACTTCACACACTTGTTGAGCCCACTTAGTTCTTGTAGCCTATTAATTTTCAGGGCATAACGCTACCTACAACTTATAAATAGTATTTGATAACAGGGAGCTACACAAACGTTTGTTCACTGGCTGGTTCTCACCGGTACTAATAACAACTACCGGGTTTATAATGAAAAAACAAAAATTACTTAATGTATATTTCCATTATTATTTATTGATTTATTTTGTTCATGTATTGATTCTTATAATCCAAAAACAGAATATTTACTTATTGTACATAATTAATTTTAAAGTAAATAATTTTCCATTATTATTTTCATTGTGTTCATTTATTTTGTCTAATGAAGAGATTTATTTTGTATATGAAGAAAATATCTAAAAGTTGCATACACTCATTAGCTCTGATGGTGGGATCATAATTCCCTAAAGGTGCTTGACTAAATAAAATTCCAAGTTGTTGTATTCTTCCCCCATTTAAATATTTAAATCCTATTAAATTAGCAGGCATTTGATAGGCTGGAGGAAAAGGCAAGGTCAACTAGGCATCTTATTCCTGGTGGAATATGATGAAGAATTTATAGACCATATCACTCAGAAATTAATCAAATATGTATTTCATGATGTCTCAAAGGTAGGTAATTAAATATTTCTAAGTAAAATAATTGCACACAAACCTCTAACCAGCCTCCCATGAGCATGTTGTGAAAATAATCAAGTGTGGCTACTAAAACACATTTATGCGCATCAAACGATTTTTTATCAGCTGATAAAACTTTAATGTCATACAACTCAGGGAACATATCACGCCTATACTGGCAAGGAGTGAAGATAGGCCTCTCAGAATGGCTTTTCAACTTTATACACCCATGTTCAAATCTAAAAAAGTGATAAAAACAAGTGTATAAGAAATACGTAACATAAAATATACGAAAGATTACACAAATAAGACTAAAAGTAGGAGATATTTTCAAATTGGCAATGGGGAAATTTTAGGGTCTTCAACATAAGTGTGATTCCTTAAGAACTCAGGAACAACCATGTCAAAAAGGAAAATTTTAAAATTTATTTTAAAATAATATAATGCATTCTTTAAAAAAAATTAGTTATTAATTTGAATCATACCGGGAGCCAGAAAAAAAAATCTCACTACCTTAGTCGGGAAACGAACACGAGTCCCCCCCCCCCCACTTTCTGGGTGGGTGCTTTTCTGGCTCCCTGTACGATTCAAATTAATAATGAAATGTGGGATTACTTTACCACAATTATCATCATGATTTGAATGTCAGATAGTGTCCATTTGACACACAAGAGTCTAATAAATAGCTAGGAATTTTAGCTCCGCCGAGTACAAGATGTATTCGTCATACATGGTGGTCAGACTCTTAGTGAAGTGAAGTGCGGGAAGTAGAAATTATTTATTATTCTCCACCAAGGGGGATGGGTGGGGTAACGGTAGAGCACCTGCCTGGAAAGTGAGGGTTTGATTCCCGGCTGAGGTAGTGAGATTTTTTTCTGGCTCCTGGTATGATTCAAATTAATAATGAAAATGGAATTACTTTACCTCAATTATCAACATGATTTAAAAAAGAACAATGTTATTACCTTCAAAGGAGTTCCATTGTACAGTTATAGAACAAGTGGGGTCATTGGTAAAGCCATATCAGTTGACACTGGAAAGTAGGACTTTTAAATGATCGGTCACTGTCTTTTGTATTTTTGTCAGAGTTCCAAAATAATTCTTTTGAAACATGTTTCAATTTTGGGGAAAGGAAAAGACACTATGACTCAGATGAGGTGAATAGAGGGGTCGTGGAACATGAATGTCCCGCTCGTGGTAACCCAGCCAGAGTCACCTTCTCTGGTAAGTAGGGATATCCAACGTTAGGGCCATTCCAGTGGTGGAGGAAGCTAAGAAAGCCTCAGGATCTCGAATATGTCGGGGGTAGGAAATATTTCTTTAGCAGGCTTGATGCTGATTAAGTAGGTTAAATCTTGAAGCCCAGGCAAGCGGCAGTGTACACACAGCACCAGAAGATAAGAAGAGAAACTGCGAGAGTAACCTATATTAAATTGTTTCGAGTCATAGGTTGCGGCCCCACTATGGGACTTGAGTATAGTGGGTTGATAGCTTTGCTGACCAAAAATTAATTATCATGAAACCTACCTCCTACAAGAAAACCGGACTATCAAAATGAAATACAACTTGGCAAAAGTCATAGGATTAATCTTGGATTTGGCAACATTTTGCATTTGGGCATTTACATTTACTCAGAAAATATTGATACATTCGAACTGGAAATTACCACCATTCAGGAGACACAATGGACCGGACACGGTATCCTACAGAAGAAAAAATCATGTTGCAACTGCAATAAGAGATACCATACCTTTAGAGTTGGTAGTCAGAAAACCAGACATCACATTCAGGCCCATAAATGAAAGAATGTGCCTGATGCTGATAAAAGACAAGTTCTGCAACTGCAGCATCAAAAGTTCCCACACTCCAACTGAAGACTTGGAAGAAGATAAGGACACTTTTTATTAAGAGCTGGAAAGAACAATTGATGCATGTGACCAAAACAATATGATAACAGTGGTGGGGGATATGAATGCCAAAGTTGGAAGGGAAGAATCTAACATAGTCTCCATGATGAGGATGGTAAGAATGCCACTGATGCAAAAAATACCTTGCATAAGGCCATGCAGAAATATAAAAGATGACTACAGAAAAAGCGAGGGAATAGAAATGTATAATAGAAGTAAGAAGAGAACTCAACAGGACAAGGAACTACGGGATATGGATCAATTTTCGGGGAATTCTTTCAAGCTACCTTCCATAAACCATACTAGGAAGAAATCTTTCTTAGCGACAGTAGGCTCTATCTACTAGAATGTAGAAGCACGTAAGAGAACTTTATGGAGACGAGGAGGTAAAAGTGACAGATGAAAAAATCCCAATCAGGTGAGGTTCAGAGCTCGAACCACTTGATGAAGAGAAAGTTACAGTGGCTATTGGAAAGCTGAAAAACTACAGAGGCTCTGGGTTAGATAGCTTTCCAGCAGAGCTAATCAAAATGCTATGTTACAAGTAAAAGCGATGTTAAGTTTAAAAACTATATAACAAGGGCAATCTATGAGCTCATAATATATTTTATGATCTTCCATCAAATGGAACAAAACATTAATTTGTTCCATATACAAGAAGGGGGACCCCCTCTGGTTCTAATTATCAAGGTATAGCTATGCTTCCTCTAGCTTACAAAATTTTCTCCTATGTCCTCTTTGATTGGCTCTCACCCCTTATATATTTCCTGATTTTAGTTGTGTCCAAGAATGTAACTAAATAGACTCTTGATCTGTCTTCTTAGACACACAATTAAAACCACAACCCAAGTGGTATATAAATTACCTGATTCATCCTAAATCTAGATAAAAGCAAATGAAGACAAGTGTTTTATCTGCTAAATACAGTGTTCAAGACCATTAAGTAGATAACCTTATGAAGACAAATAAACAGCCAACCTAAGATATAACAAGATGCATTTCTTATTTTGCTTAATATATTACAAAAGGAAATAACAGAATTTTCACCTTTTAAATAAAGTTTATAATCCAAATCTTTCAAGATTCGAACAAACCAATAATATGTGAACAGAATTTGTTTGTACACCTAGATATTCACTCAATTAATGCTGCTGCTGTACAGACAAACTAATTTTAGTCAAGAAAGGAGGAGGGATACATAAAACATAGTACATTGAGAGAAAAGTATGAATTAAGAAACAATTAAGTGGTATGTAAGACTTTTCAATAATTTGAATAGATTGAAAACATGAATTTAGTTGCTTCCATTTTTTGCCACTAGAACGATTCCCTAAACACAGAAGATGGCTTCCAAAAGTTTATAATCAGGAATAGATTATATGATGAGACTTCTGGTAAAAATTAAAAAATTAGAAATTTTATAACAATTAATTGTGCAGATGAGAAAACAAACTTACCTAAAGCAAACAATTTTGCAATACAGAGTGGATATTTTATACTTGTTACATGCCTCTGTAAGTTGTTTAACGGGATCATCTTTGTCAGAAGAAAGACTGAAACAAATAAGAGATTAAATATCTATCATGTTTTAATGAGAAAGAACCTACAAAACATTCATGTCACACGACGAAGTACAATTTTATAACAATGAGCTTAGTGAGGGAGGGGGCAGATAAGACAAACAAGTCTGTGCCCAGCCTGCCTGCTTGGGGCTGGTTATTGAAAAAAAAAACAACTATAACTTTATTCACTAAATTGTGGGTGTTGTTGGCACAATACAAATATACAAATGTATGGTATGTGACACAACTCTGTCAAATACCATACATTGGTCAAGCGCATTGATCTATGTCAATTTTCAGTGCCCAGCACTTCCAACAACTTACATAAATAATTTGATAGAAGAGAGCTACATGAATGAGGTGTTTAATGGCCGGGAGTCACCGGTACTACAGAAAACCAATGTAAGAAGTAAAATTCATCAAGTGTGTATATGAATGTATGTATGTATGTATGTATGTATGTATGTATATATATATATATATATATATATATATATATATATATATATATATATATATATATATATATATATATATATATATATATATATATATATATATATATATATATATATATATATATATATATATATATATATATATATATATATATATATATATATATATATATATATATATATATATATATATATATATATATATATATATATATATATATATATATATATATATATATATATATATATATATATATATATATATATATATATATATATATATATATATATATATATATATATATATATATATATATATATATATATATATATATATATATATATATATATATATATATATATATATATATATATATATATATATATATATATATATATATATATATATATATATATATATATATATATATATATATATATATATATATATATATATATATATA
>KZ807541.1:81824-89768 GCA_000696205.2 Oncopeltus fasciatus | reverse complement strand
ATTGTTTAGCAAAAAAAAAAAATCACAAAATATATATATATATGTGGGGACAATACAAAGACTCTAAATTAACACTGTATAAGATTATTGTATATATACTGACATAAATGAAATCAATTGTTTTAACTGATAATAATAATGTGGCAGATTGATAAGCAGAGGTGCAGAATAAAGAGTAAATGAAGGTTGGGCAACCTCAGGGTCTTTTGGTTTGTTGATAATGCCAGCCAGACATCTGTCATCAAGTACCATCTTGCTAGACACCCTCTACTGGAATATGTCTTGTTTAAATGACTCTCGTTATTAAATTTTAATGATATATTCGTCTGCCTTGGAGGTTAGACTCTCGAAACTAGTGCGGGGAATTTAATAACTTATCAGACTTGTCTCGGTAGCGTAAATGGAAAACGCACCGGCCCGGAAAGCAGGAGATCCAGGTTCTTGTCCTGGCTGGGACAGTTAGATTTTTTATTCTGTTCCCTTGTACTAAAAATAGTTAAAATTTATGTGGGATTAAATACCACAAAAAAATAATATTTAGATTTTTTTTTTTGTTTATACTCTCCTCTTAAGTGTTTCTATCTCTGTTTTAATTCATAAGGGATTCATAAAATTCATTCAGAGATGTGCTATTACAATGAAATGTTGAAAATGAAATATAAACCTTGCTAGAACAATAAATGAGGAAAATTTTATATTTTATGTTAAGTCTCCTTTCAAGTACTTCTCCCTTTAAAAAATAGTATATCCACACCTCCACAAATCATATACTTCAGATGAAAAATATCAGAAATGGGTTCAGTGAACCTTTGAACATAGATATATGAAGTAAAATTTAAGACAATTTATTTTACTATTCTTAGGTCAAAAAAACCATTAAAAAGAAATATTTTTAACATGTATAAATAATAATTACTTAATAATTAGGTAAATTACCTAAATTTAACAGGTCCTTCATTGAGGAGTGAGCACCAACCAGTATACATGAAAGACATTATTTCCTTAAATATTGAAGGATGGATATCATTTATTTCAATTAAATTTTCTTGCCTTGGAATAGTTAAAAAAGTAGAAGAGTTGCACGCTATAACATATTGGTGAGCAGGAAAAATAGTTTTCTGAACCTGGCATCAAAAGTTATTAGTAAACTTCAGGTCTGAACATGTCATGAGAGATAATTTAATTAAAAAATAAATTTTAATGGTACTCACTTTAAAGAGAATATCATGAATATTGTCTGTTTCAGAAGATTCGTCCAACAGGGAGGAAAATTTACAGGTTAAATTTTCATAATTCTGAACTGGTATATTAGTTAAAGCATTATGAGGATGAGTCTAAAAATTAAAATAAAATTATACTTTAAACATGTGTATTAATCATCTTCAATTATATTGTATTTTATTTGTGTAAATTTACATTTACAAGTATTATTTATTTGTTACATTTGTTATAAATTTATGAAGTTTTTTTTTTTTTTTAAGTTTATTAAAATACTCCTTATCCTTATCCCTCCTTAAAACATTAGTTGAGTAGATTTAAGCCAAATTTAGTGCTCTACTTAAACAGGAGTTGCTTTAGAAAATTAAATTAAATTTAAGAATTTCTGATTGCAACTATAAGATCTTTACTTTCATTATTAATTGTGACATTTATTAAATTGATTGTGACAGCTTTTTTAATTTAATTTTTTAATCAAATCCCCAAATCTGTTGGTCCTCAATATTACTTAATTTCTAACCCTTAGAGATAGGCTTTTCTTTCCCTCAAATAAGGTAATTTGATGAAGCATAAAGTGATCTTTATAATCACTGGAGTGAGCACTGGGATAATTATCCATAAAACTGTGCTGGTAGGTATTGAGTCACTTATAATTATGAAATAAAATTCACTTCAAAACATTAAGAAGTTAAAATGGAAAAAAAAATATACAAGAATAGACTGCTAAAATTTATTATTTAGAATAGACCACCTTTTTTTCAAGAAACTTGATTTATGAGTTCGAACATATAGTCTCTCATCAAGACTTGGGCTATTCACCAATTGAAGTTCAAAATAAAACACCTACAATACAATTTATACTAAAAATACAGGAAAAAGTAATTTGACTTATTGGGGAAATAGGAAAAAAGCTGTATTACAACATTTAGAATAAGATCACCAAGCAGTAGGTAGTACTTAGATAGTGAGAAACCAGTAAAAGGAAAGGAAATTGGAATCTAAAATGCATCGGGGTAATTGTTATCTTAATAGATCCTCATTCAGTAAATTAACTCTCGCTAACAATTATAAACAAGGAAGTAAATATTAAGTACTACAAGGGCAGATCAAGCAATGTTGATAGCTGAAAACAAGTGAAAGAAAGGATGAACTTGTTAAGATAAATACATAGAGCAACTAAAACCAAAAACCACTGAAATTTGTAAAAACAAAAAACAGATTGAAATGGTCATGATTCTGGCACTCTGAGACTGTTGAAAAATTGCAGAGGGAAAGAAGTAAATAACTCACCAGTATCCTACTAAGAGGCATCTTCCTCAGAGTGCCACAATCACAGTAATTAATAATTAACTTCTCATGATTAGATTTTCTTCTGCCTGCATAGAATCAGAATTTTTAAGCCTCCTTCTTACAATTTATGTGACAGTCAAAAAATAAATTTAGTCCATTTTATATTTTTGTCTTCTTCTGATTTCAAATTATTTACTTGACATAAAGAGAAAAAAGTAAACACCTGTATCACAGCCATATTTTTTCCTTTTGGATCACAAATAATTGAGACAGCTCTATGTACATTTGAAATGCGGTTTGATGAGATGTGATAGCACTCAGATTTTTCAATAAACTTGTGAAACCCACTTTTCTCTTCCTGAGAAAAATTAACTAAAAAAAAAAAAAAATAGATCATATAAACATATCTTTGAAAAATATAAAGCCATTTTTATAACACAACTTTCTTTCCATCTTTATATCCAAACAAATTGTTTAGCAAAAAAAAAAAATCACAAAATAATTCACTTGAAACACATCAAAAGTAGATTATGGCTAATCTAAGAAATATCAAAAATTTTCTCAATTTGTTTAAAAGGTGGAATAATAATATTTTATTAAATTTTAACATTGATATTAAATGCCATTTAGTCTAATTTTTTTTTTTTTGCATAATTGAAAATATAGGCTTGCAATAAAACCAGTAAGTCCCATTCTGCAATAAGTCACTTTAAACGTTGCAACTGCAATGTTTAAAACCTTTTGACTCCCTTTTTTTGAGACAAAAAATAAAATAAATATATAATTTTTTTTTTAAATAATCAAATAGGTGAACTACAAGATATTTGTCTTTAAAAAAGTAAGAATAAATTAAACAATATAATTTATAAAAACTTTCTGAATTCCATTTGAAAAAAAGAGGCAAATTGAAAAAAATAAATAACATAAGATAGAAGAAGAAAAAGAAAGAGGGGTTACAAGATAATACTTGGATGGTAAAATTCAACAAGGGGAAGTTAGAAAAATAGGAATAATTTGAGAAACCAATATGTACCAGCAGAGAAGACCTTATTTAGAGATTTTCTAGTTATAATTTTCTAGGGTTTATAGTTTCTTCAATGACTAGTTTATTTTATTTATTTTTTTTAAATTACACCTCTATCCAGTACTAGTACTAGGTGGAAAGTGACACAATATAGAGTGTATTGCAAGTAGATGACAATGCTGAAAACGGTGTGACTAGATCAAAATGGTAGATAACATCCAGAAACTAAACATAACTATCACCCCATGACAGTTATGTTTAACTATCTCATTCCTGACATATGCCCTTTATTTTTTTATTTTTTTTTTTTTTTTGTAATGCAAGTTGTATTTTCTCTATTTTGGCATGTTTTTCATCAATTGACTACATTTTTGGAATTAGAATTAAATTTTCTATCAAGCTAAGCTAAACACTTTCATTCCGTAAAAAAAAAAAAAAAAAATCCTGCAGGTTGCCAAATCATACAGCAGTTGTGGCATTTAATTGGCTTTCTAAAAGTATAATCAAAACTTTAATTATATCAACTAGATGATATAATAGGAATGGGAATAAAATCATAAAACTGATAGCAAAACTGATTCAAACAAAGTTCTATTTTACTTCTTCCTAGATAATGCAGAATTATTATATTGTCTGATTAAAATGATTATTTAATTACGCTGGATTAAAATTATTTTTGTTTCTTTCATTTACCTATTGACTAATAATTTGTCCATTAGGCCTATGACCTAATTTGTCAGTATCATGCAAATGTGCAGTTTCATAAGTTAGATCATCTAGTCTGCCGTCTAATGAGTTTGAGAATCCAATTTAAGAAGACAAAACTTTTTTTTATTATTTTTTCATCATTGAAGAATATGTTAAAATGATTGTCACATATAGGGCATGCCAGAGGTAATTGTCAGAAGGAGCACAAGAATATCACAATATTTTTCTTAAGTGACAATGATATCCAGGCCAATGCCAGTACACCAGATAGATAAAATTAACACAATTAATTTAATTAGCTAATTTAATTCATTGGAACAAGATTTTACCATTTATCTACAAATAAAAATTTTATTTTTAAATCACAATATTTACTCTTCTTATGAAAAAATAAAAAATATGACTAATAGTAATATTGGAGGTAAATTAGTTGATCATAAAGCTTTATGAGGAGAGGATGATTGTCAGGAATTCGGTCTTGGTAACTGAAGAATTAAGAACTAATTTGTAACTTGAATTTATAACTTATAATTTATAGTTTTTCTAGAACAGGTTGAGAAAGAAACATATGGTTTGTGGCATTTTTCGTTTGGTCCAGTTTCACAATTTTAAGTCTTGCCTTCACCACCTACTTGAAATAAACTCAGCATACTAAACAAATCTAACTAGATAAGGGGGTTAGGAAAAAAGTTTTGTGTGAAAAGTAAAAATATTTGTAAGAAGTAATAAAATTTTACCGTAATTTAATTAAAAATAATTATTTGTCAAAAAGTATGAATATGAATACAGCAATTCAAATAAGGAAAGATAAATATCAGTATTTTTCACCAATAACAAGTGACAGAAACAGAGGTTCAAAACAAATAAAAGACTCTCTTACAACAATGGTCAAGCAAGTCAAAATATGCATAAAATTACAAGGGACCACCTTGAGTTCTATTGAAGTCAGATGGCATATCCTTTGGTTATGGGGCTACATTTGTCTCAGTAATTTGTTATTGGTGGAAATAGTGAAATTCGTTTAAAAACTTTGTTTCACAATAATGAGATTGAAAATATTTGGAGCGCTAATATACCTGTTTGCTTAGATATTTGACCAATAGTACCATAATAGGCTTCACCATCTTTGGTAGTAAATAGGATTTTTGTATCCATTAAAAAAATATTACTTATTGAAATCAGTCTACTCAAACCAAACATACACCTGTAACATAAATAAAAATAAAAAAGGCAATATTAACATTGACAATTCACATTTTTTAAATATACAAGACAAATTAAATACCTTTTCAGGGTTGGGTTTGTTTCTTGCCAAATCCGAATTGTTCCCCCTGAGTACAACAAAACTACTTTAAGAGGACCATTAGACTCATTAACTAACTTTGACTGAAATAAACCTCCTGAAGTTGCAATCTGGCAAACATCTAACTGCCTAAAAATAAAAATAAAAGTAACTGGTTATTACATATTAAAACTTTGTATTACTATTTTCAATTAACTTTATTATAAAAATATTTTTTACAATAATAATTTGTGAAGACTAGTTTGATTTTTAATTCCATGAACTTTTTAAAAACGTTCCCGAATATGAAACAGGGTCTTTGCTTTACATTAAAGTTTAATTAATAACAATGCAGGACATGTTGTCAGTGTCCTAAATTTGTGCTGTTAAAATACAGTTTAAGTGTAATTGTAAAAATATTAGTAAAAAGGCAATATAAATATTATAATTATTTAATTAAAATAATTATTTGCCAATAAAATATGAATATAGCAACTAGAATAAGCAAGGATAATATCACTTTATGCCTTTGATTTTCTTGTTGCACCATTGGTTTTTCATCTGTTGTGTTGTGATTGAAAAATTTTAACTTTCTTAGTGAGTACCTGTGATTAAAGTTGTGCACTGTGACATTGGTAAGTTCATAGACTTTTCTGCCACAAAGAAAGAGAGAATAATCTAAAAGGTTATTTGCACCACCAATGAATATAGAACTATCATACCTTCTATTATCCGTCTTCATTGGTTTCTGCAAACCATCTTCTGTTGGCGAGGGCTTTCGGACATTGTCCATCTTCTGGCCGAATACATGCGTTCACTGTCAATGTCTGTATTCAACTGCGTTTTTATTCTGTGGGTTAGTCAGATGCGTCAGGTATAGCTGTAACAGTTGCTTTGTCGACGATAAGGTCTGTCACACGCGCGAGTTATAAGGGTCAGAGTCCATTATTCCAGGTATTGGTTGAGGCAGGGGTTAGTTGTAATCTCCTTTGTTGAAGTGTTCTAAGTGTTCCGAAAGTTTTTTGTAAATGTGTTTGTGTTTGATAATGTTTGCGTTGTTGTCGGTTTGTGTGTTGTCTGTTCGTTTACGTTTGTGTGTTCGTTTTAGTAACCGTAGCGGTCTAAATATGGTGTCAGATTGTGTGTTAGGTTGTTCGTTAATAATGTTATTGTCAGTGGTCCTTGTTTTGTAGATTTCCATATTTTCTAAGATGTCCATCTTCCCACCCTTCTGTTGTTTATGTAGCAACGTCATGGTTGTAAGTATGTCGGTGAGGTTGTGTCCATTGTCTTGCAGATGGTTTGCGTAGTTGGAGTCCCATTTATTTTGTTTGTATGATCATGCGTGTTCGTCAAATCTCGATTTTAGTTTTCGTCCTGTTTGTCCTATGTACGTCTGGTTACAGTACATGTCAGTTTGTATACTCCGCTAGAGTTGAATGTTTCAGTCTTTTTGTTATTCGTGTGTAGGTTGCGTTTCAGTGTATTGTATGTTTTTAATGCTGTGAGTATACCTTCTTTTCTAAATAGGTTTGTGAGTTTGTAAGTTTCCTGTGTATGTTATTGTGAATCTATGATTTGCATGTTCTTTTTGTTGTCTGTTCGTAAGTAGTTTGTCTAGTGATTTGTTTGTATCCGTTGTATCTGTAGTTCTTTGTCATAGTTTTCTTTTGTGAGTGGGATTATCTTCATTCGTTGTATTAAATGTCTGAATGCTGCAAGTTTGTGTTGTGTGGGGTGATTTGATGTTGCGTGTATGGTGGTGTCAGTGGCTGTCGGATTTTTGTATATTCCGTAGGTTAGTCTGTCGCCCGTTCTTGTAATAGTTATGTCCAGGTAGTTGATTGTTTTGTTGTTTTCTTTCTCCATTGTGCATGTGATGTTGGGATGTAAGTTGTTTAGGTCTGTTAATATGCCTTCTCCATTGTCTTGTGAAAGTATGCAAAGTATGTCATCTACCTACCTGTAGTAGTGTTTTATGTTGTATCTTTCTATAAGGTTCTTAATGTGTGTGTCTTCTAGGTGTTGTATAAAAGTCTCCATTAGTACAGAGGAAGTCGGGTTTCCCATTCCTAATCCGTTTGTTGGTATGTAAAGTTTTTGCGAATAAGAAGTAATTCTGTTTTAGTATTGTCGAGGTTATGTCTGTCAGTTCTTCTATGAATTGTTCATTGTAAAGGTTAGTCCGTTTTTTAGTATGTCTATGGTTTCTGTTATTGGTATGGAAGGGTATAAGTCTTTTTTATCGTATGATATAAGTCTTGTCTGTTCTGTGATTGTAATGTCTTGTAGTTTAGTGATCAGGTCTGTCGTGTTCTTTATTGTGTATGTGTTATGTAGGTTTAGAGATTCTTTAATTAGTTTTGCGGTGTGTGTGGCAAGTTTGTATGCTGGTGCCGGTCTATAGTTTATTACTGGTCGT
>KZ807541.1:71824-76824 GCA_000696205.2 Oncopeltus fasciatus | reverse complement strand
GGCAAACATACTTTTATTAAAATTTGATTATTTGATCTATGAATTTAGAAAAGTTATTTTGAGTTATTTTAGTATCTTATTTTGAGGTGGGAACTGGTGATAGATATTTTTTTTTTAACAATGAAGTAAAATAAATTGGTACCTTGGGTCAAAACACTCAGAAAACTCAAGTAAAAATAACTATCAAGTACCACCACAACAATGAATACACAAGATATTACTTTATTATTATTAAACTGAATACTTAATATTACCTGTGTAGGAACTTTGATAAAATAAGAATTTTCAGAACTGTGTTGTCCAAGTTGTCCCCCATTAAGTCCACAAGTGAAGAGAGTTTTCTTTCCATAAAAGACACTGTGATACTTTCCTGCACATATGCCAGACAGTTCTTCAGTCAAATTTTGAAATGAAACTGGTTTAGGGGTTAAACACTCTTTGGTGGTAAATGGTTTTACTCCTAACTGATGAAATTCATTCTGTCCACAAGCCAGAACCTGAAAGATAAATATATAAATAAGATTGATTATAATATATTAAAATAATTAGAAATGTTGTAATAAATTTCAATAAGCATAATTACAATTAAAGTTAGTGTAAAAAGTAGTCTTGCCAACACAAGTAAATTAGAGGAGAGTTAATTAGAAAATAACAATGAACATTAGTTCAAGTTTCCTTTCAGTTGCTATGGTCCAAATCAACCCAAAAAACCTAGTTGCTGAAGCTTGTAGGTGTCTTCAACATTCATTAAGTACTTTGTAGACCAGAGAATTAAAATTATTTTAAGAGTGTTAAACAATAAACATATATGCATAACCACCATGCAATAAAAAGAAAAGACATATGAAGAACTAATAGGTATCTTAAAAAGTATTCAGCGCTAAACAAGTCTACAAAAAATATAAAATTTCAAGAGAGGAAAAATATATATCTCAAATGTTTGAACTTAAAAATCTTAGCAAGCATTGTAAATATTTGCATAACAGCCACTAAGTAAACATTGGCATCAATAAGTATGGTTGTACTCAGATTGTCCAGGAATAGAATAGGAAAATCTAATTCATACTACTGGAATCAAATAATGTAACTTTAACAAAGGCTGTAAAGACAAGAAGAATTGTAAAATTTACAGTAAGATGAGATCAATGAAGAGATTCTGTCAATTGCTCAAAACCCAAAATAAGATTTCCTTGACAATAAAGCTTAGAAGAGAATACCTGCCATATAACCATAGTAGCTATCATACGACACATGACCAATAATAACAGATTTTGAATCATCTGTTTCAATAGTAGGTTTGAGGGTCATAAATTCTGAAACTTAAGAATCCATAATATAGTAATCAAGATGTTATTGGATCCTTGTATTTTCTACCATCAATTGAGTTGGGGCTAAAATGAATCTGTATTCATAAGGAGTAAGGAACAGAACAAGAGATTTTATCAAATTCAGAGTGGCCCTGATAGGACGGCATAATGAAAAAAGCACAGAAGAGTTGATATAAGATTTGTCTATATTGTAGCAATGTTGGTATTTGTGTTGTTTCAAGTATTTTTGTTTAGTGATGTAAACGACAGTATAAATAGAAAAGGAAAAGAAATGCTGTTGACTTGATTAGATAGTTGGATCCTTCAGTAGGAAATTCTTTTAATTTATGGTTCATATATATAACTGAGATAGGGGACATGTGTTCACGCAGACTCGTAAGAAAATTGTAGAGGTCCTCCTGTGCAATCTACCCACAAAAATTTATTTACTCTAGGCTGGCATGAAGTCCTTGATTTTATTATACAATTATGGGATTTGGTTAATTACTAAGATCCTGCTTCCTGGACTTTTATTTATTTAAAACAAAAAATATTTAATTTGTTCCAGTAAATTATACATCACAAGGTATGTATTAAATGTTAGTTTCTTTATGTTGTCAATGTTGGCTAAGAAGTGGACGATGTAAGTAAAGGTTTAAAGTTGGTTTGTAAATTGGTAATAAACAGGTAATAGAATAATTAAAAGTGAGCATAAAATAAAATAAATGTAAAATTTTTGCACATAAAAATATAAAACAGGAGTTATGTTTATTATTATGAAAATGTTTATTTATTATTGAGAGGCTTGATGTTTTAGTCATTTTATTTATACACTTTGGATCTGACAATATGATTTTAACTCAACATAGTATAATCCATGATATATACTAATTAATTTTATTGAAATTAATTTTCATTATAATCCTAAATATATTTCTTATATTTTAAAGTTTACTTTTTAATTTGCAGGAATTTAATCAGGAGATTTTATGTAGTTTTTGTTTTATTTCACAGCCCTGAAGAAACTTGGAAAGAAAAAACTAGATATAATAAAAAATTTAGTAACAAAAATATGTTTTGTTTAAAAAAAATGTTGGCCAAAATTGATCATTTCCTCCACATTTTTTTTTAATTATCAATTATCCTTCTTGAGAAAAATAAAAAAGAGTATGTGATCACTATTTAATGAATTTATAACTCTACTTTATATATCCTTCCAATTCCCAGTCTTGGAGTCAGTATTGATTAAGAATCTGAGAGGTAGTAAAGTATATCCTGGCTGGATAATACATCCCCTCTAAGTTAAGAATATACTGCAGCTTGAGATAGAGGTCCTGGATTTTATTCCCATCATTAGAATTTATTTTATTTTCTCAAATATTCTTTTAAAAATTATTTTGTGATAATACATGGGTGTAGAAAGTCATTCACAGTGGGGTATACTTGTATTGATTAATCTAAAGTATACACAATTTCAATATTAAGAATTCTTAATAATTAAATCTACGTGTAACAATAATGATACAATTATATTATGTCTTCGTAACTAATCAAGTAAAAAAGTACTATTAATTGTCAATAAGATTCATTTAACTGAGGACAATTACAAAGACAAATGAAAATAAAACAATACTTACAGACCCATTTGAAAGCAAGATTAGTGTATGGTTAACTGCAGTAGCAGCCATGATACACTTTTCACCTCCAATCCCAAGAATTCTAGGAGTAAGTACATGCCTATCTGTAGGTATTCCAAGTCTTCCCCCTTGTCCGTTTCCACAGACCCATATATTTGAACATCTACTAACAAACACACTGTGGAATTCATCCATACAGATCTAAAACAAATAAAACATTTGGTTTGAGAGATTTATATAATACTTATTTAACTTTGGAAATTGGAGTTCTTCTATTTATTGGCAGGGGAAATCAAATGAGTTCGTGATTGATGTAATTTTAAAGAAAACATCCTTAATGAATATAAATTTCTAAATCACTAAAGAAAACCAATAAGCTAAGAATATTTAACAGTTAACAGAAGAAAAGTTTAAAGCTTTTAGCAACCACAAATTTTTGACTATTAATTCTAAAATGAGACACTAAATATTCAGGTTTCTGTTTAGCTAAGTGAAAAAAAGATGAGATGATTTGGAAGACCAGGGAATTGTGATGTATGAAACAATGAGGAAGAGGGGAAAATGGTACTTCCAGTCTGGGAAGATAAATTTGATTTAAAAAGATTTCCAAGATTTATTTGATGCGTTCACTCACTAACTTAATTGAAATAAGTTAGTGAGTGAACACATCCAGCTTTATACACAGAACTGTATTTGTTACCAATTTAGAATACATTGAGGATAGTTATATACATAAGGGTAATTAGGAGATATTTTCCTCTAGAGTAGCAGTTACTACTTTTCAATCTAATGTTTTAAATCTGTATTCAAAGCTATTGAACAGCTCAGGCTATCAACTTAAGATACTGAAGTTATAACCCATCAGAATAAAGCACACCATTGAAGTTTATTATTCAATCAATAAACACTTCTTGCTTAGGAGTTATTCTAATCTTTAGCATTCCTCAACATCTTTTTTATGTACTAAGATAATTTAAAAAAATTTGATCCCTGAAAAATAATTCGTAGCGCAATAGTGCCTCCCTTATCTCTTTTCTAGGAAGTGAGTCAAATAGTGACTTGAAATCAAGGTCCGCCACCAGTAGTATCAGGAACAGCTCATACCACATCCCTCACTATGAAAATGAGACCTGTATCTGTCTCCCTAGTTTGACAAATGCCTGTTGGTCCCTTGATTACAGGCTCCACTAGTAGTCTTCATAGGTTTTCCAATCTGGCTGTATACAACTGTAGACCACAGGCTAGAGACAGGTTTGTCTATAATTATGAGCAGTACTTATCTATAATAATAAGTCTGGTATCCTTAGAGATGAGTATTATACAGTTATATGCCCATTTTTTAGGTATCCTTTTCACAGTCCAGACCTTTTTAAAGAGTTCTTAAAGATCACAGCTTTTAGCAGCTTCATACTGCCGTAATGCACATAATCGACCACCATTCAATCACAGAATGAAGCTTTCCAAGTCTTCAAACCATATGTTGTATTTGTACTCTTGTATGTATGTATTGCATGTGAGTATTTGTATTTCCATCTCCTCTATCATCCCATTCATCTCAAACTCATTCCACTATAGGTCTAGTGACATCTGACTAATCCAATCCAATGATTGCAAGATGCTATTTAGTAGTAGTAGATCATAATGGAGGGCAATCAACTTCTAGGTTATTACGCCCTATAAATACCCTTTAATGCATTATATTAAAGTAGTAGTAGTAGTAGTAGATCATAATGGAGGGCAATCAACTTCTAGGTTATTACGCCCTGTAAATACCCTTTAATATATTTACTATAAATTGGTTAATAAAAGACAGGAATCAGGATTATTTCAACCACTATAACAACCTAAATTAATGGATTAATTGATAACATTTTTTTTTTTTAAATATTATCTTATATATTTTTCTACAACAATCCATTTAATAATAGCTAGTAATAATTTACCAAATAACTCCCAGCAATCTGCTATAACATTTTGTTAACATATTATGTTATAAACAATAACAATTACAATATGGTTGTGTAACATAAAAGCAAAGTGATAACTAAACTTAATG